>CAIGQW010054212.1:6160590-6175137 GCA_903798125.1 Danio choprae | reverse complement strand
GAAGATTTTCTTTTTATTTTATTCTATAGCTTGTAATTTTGCTACTGTCTCACCCTCTGCCTTTGCTTATGAAATATCCTCCGCTAAAAAAAGGTGTATTTTTGTCCCTACTGTTTGTCAAGAGACTGATCTTAATGTGTTGCTGTACGTTCGGATGCTCGGTGGCGAATGTGCACTTGTGCGGAAACCATTACGTGTGCTTCCTCCGTTATGATTATTTTTTTGTTTGTTTTTTTGCTTTATTAACTATAAACTGGTGGAGAACCGTATGAGACTAGCCTCACTTTCCTTGCCTTTCAATAAATGTGTGGTTTCTTAGTGTTCTCTTGCTCTCCTTCTCTATCGCCCTCTTGTTTTTGTTTATTCGCATCCTGAAAAAGTCAGACGGTTTGGTCACTTTGGACTTGAGCTTCACAGAGCCACATATCTGTACTTGTTGTTGACTGAGTTGCATGTGTGTAATTTACCAAGAAATGTTTGTGTCTTTTATCAATGTGCTGTCTGGATGATCTAATGTATGTCTCACTGCAAATAAAACTGCTTAGACCATACTAGTCATTGGTAACGTATCATTTTAGTTCCACATCACTGAGGCGGTTAGAGGAGTCTCTGAAGCCCTGTTTACACAAAGAATGATAATTATTAAATTAAAAATATGAGAAATGATCTGCATCCACACTGACAAACAATAAAAAAAATCTACTATGCGTCTGCTTTTAGTGCATCTGACCAGTGAATCCAGCTCATGTAATCTTTTTTTTTTTTAAATGTATTAATCAAATCAAATGAATTTAGCGATCATAGTCAGTGTGGTATAATTTTCAACAGTATTTTCAAAGACATCACAAAGACACTGAAACTATATATTTTTAGTACTTCAGGTTTCTAGCCTGGCTTGCATAACTTCCATGTATTTTTATCATTCTTTCCAATGGTACCAACGAACAAAGCTGTGCATGCTCACATCATTACAGTTTGCTTAAAAAATTAAATACATCAGATATAACACCTGAAAGCCTGAACAGATCCACTCCAGAAAACCTTCTCATATTACATAATTAATAACAAACACAGCATAATTCATTGGTAATTATTCAGCACATATATATTAAACGTCTTTGTTTTTATATCATATTTATTTGGATGTCTTTTCTGGCTGTCACAGAAGTAATATATATTCTGTTTCCGTTTTTTGTTTAGTGACTGTACATTATGAATTGCAAAAATAAACATTTATGTGATTCACACAGTTTGTGTTTGCCTTTTTTTTTTTTGGCTGAAAACTATCCTCTGCCTGCCAGTTCATTCTGTCTTGGGGTTTGAGCAACTGTGTGAAAGATGTAACAACAAGACATGGGAAACTGAGCTGGAGCGGAGTCTGTTTTTTCGCTTGGTTGAGAGGTTTTAGTTTGTAGACAAGCTATTCATCGTTTACGGTCAGTGGAACTGTGTGAGTGGGTGGGAAAATATGCAAATAAATACACAAAAATCAAAAAAATTGGACTGGTAGAGATTCAGATGATGATGTCCTTATTTAACAGCATTTCTTTTTCCATATTGGACTCCACATACTTATGCTGTTCTCACAATGCACTGTCATGTTTTTTCTGATTTGCAGCACCTCTTTCTCAAGATATTTTGTTTTGATTCACACTCAGGGTGCAAAATGCTGCACACCATGAGAAACACTGTTGTTCCCATGGGAAGGTTAAGAGGTTGATTCTGTTTAAACGTATTGGTTTAAATGACAAAAATAAACATATAATACGGCAAGTCTGTTTTATCATTTTGAGATTGGGATTGGATATGAGCATTAGTGGTCTTGAAAGGCTGTGAACTAATATATGCTAACAGTCTCGCCCACCGTGTGTCTGAGGTGCCAAAGACCACCACAATCCTGGCACCTTTCGGCTGTCTCAGAGGGTGACATCAGGGTTCGGTTGGTTCACAAAGGTCATACCGGGGCCTTGGAAGGACAAGTCACAGTGTAAAAACTCAGATGTTAGCTGAGATGTCTCACAAGCTACTGAAACATGAATTTGCAGGATTTGCGAAAACGCCGTTCAAACATTTGAATGCACTAAAGGTTCTTACGGTATGCTCACACACTGAAAATAATGATTCAATGGATTTACAATTTTTTTAAAGATTTTTAAGTGGTTGCAAACAATTTATATGAGCTGAATTAAAACAAATTAAAGTTATTAATGTTCAACTTCATTTCTTTGTTTAAATTCAGCCCATATAAATTGTTTTCAACCCCTTCAACCTTCAGTAAACCCAATGAATTTTAAAAAGCGACTAAACCCATTGCCTTAAAAACGACACGTTGATTTTACTTAAAAATGTAAGTATTTCTGTTAACTTAATTTTTATAATTATGCACATTGTTTATTTGAAGGCAGTGGGTTTACTCACTTTTTCAACTAATCGCTATTTACACAGTAGGCTGTAAGAAATGAATGCAAAATGCTGTAAAAAACGCGATGCAGAATTTTTTACATTATTATTCCAGTTTTCTGGTGTCACGTGATCTTTAGAATTTATTTTAATATGCTAACTGATGCTCAATTGTTGTAATTTAATTTTTTTTTGCATTTTTGCCCGCAACTCACTTGTGCAATATGTGCCCTCCCTAACCACTAGGCTATTGACACTGGAAAATAAATATATTTTAACATTGATGTTTATTTATTATTATTTTTTAATATAAACCTTTTTAAAAACTGTTTAAAAATCACTTTTATTTAGTCTTACTCAGAATCTCAGAACTAAACAAACACAAAGGCAGATTACAATCAACAAATGTAACATTCATTCAATCAATTTGATGTAAAATGAAAATATGTTTAAATAAATTAAACAACATATAAAATAAACAGAAGAGAATGATATTCGTGTCACCATCCATCATTTTGAGAAGCATACCTTATCTTTTTGCAGTCTGTAGCTTTTTCTTCCATACTGCCCCGATCAGCAAATAAATCTGAAATTAAATGAACACTGTTGATGAATATTGTAAATTGCAGTGCACTTGGATGATTGTGAGAAGATGAACTCTTGACTTGAGCTCAGCGAGGTCGCAGAGACACTTGTGAACCACGTCTCACAGGTTTAACACCTAGTAGCTCTCAAGGTGCCATGTTGAGGTGCCAGTCTAAACAGTAGCATTTCAAAACTCCCACACTCACACACACACACACACGCACACGCACGCACACACACACACACACACACACACACAAACACAAACACACAAACATCTAAATATGTAGAAAACAGGTTTCTAAGATGATTTTAAATCACATTATAGTGATTTGCAATGCTAAAGCTGATGCTAATGCTAATCAAGTTTCAATAATGCATAATATACCATGCCTTCCACTAATATCGACACTCGTGGTAAATATAAAGAAGGCTGGTAAATATAAAAAATATATAAAAATGCCTTTATTATTTAACTCTTGGATCTTTTATTTAAAATATTAACAAAAAAATCTTTGCTCTCACTTTAATAATTCTTTTTTTGAGTGTTCAGCCATTTTTTAAGTTAGGAGTGCACATTGCATTACACTATGCAAAAGACTATGGAATATACAAGACATGTCACTCGTATAGGTTTGAATGAGGAAAAGTGTAAGAGTCAATATGGCGAATAAAGCCCCGCCTACCAGTACAGGAGCCAATCATCGATCGTTATAAACTGATGTTTCTCCGGGGAGAAGCTCAGACCAGACTTGTGCTTTAACGGCAGTTTGGTGGTCAACAAACACACTGGAATCTCAGCGAAAAACAGCGAAAACTAAGTTTTTTGGTTTTGTAATCGAAAAATTTGTAAAATGAATGCGAGATACAGTCCATCCTGTTAAATGCATATCACATGACAGCAACAACTACTCAAATGCCCACAAACTTGTAAAGAGTCGTTGTCATTTCTGGAGGAGATTCACCATCAAGACCAAGTTGTGAATTACTTCTGAAGACCAGCGCAATCTGACAAAGCATTATCCAGAAAATGATAATTTGTAACACTGCCATAAATGAGGTGTCGTGATCTCGTTTTTTTCGCGCGCATGCACATTATCTCAGGCAACCTGAAAAAAATGCCGATTCTATTTGATTCGAATGTTTAGAAACAAACTTAAGAAACAGTTTTTGTTTAATTTAATTGGTGATTCCAAATATATGTAATCGTAAGCTTGGCAAACAGTTTTGGAGAATTTGATGTTTCACCATTCAGACAGAATGCCGAGCATACTGTCCAAGAGGCATTTCAAAGATGGTCGCCGAGTGAAATTACTTGACTTAAAGGGACTTCGGCTATGCTAATCAATGCTAAAACTAACGCTAATCAAATTCCAAATAATATATAAAATATTTTTTAAAAGTGTAAAAAAAAAAAAAAAAAAAATTCTGTGAAAAAAAAAAAGTCTCTACCCAGCAGCAACAGGACATCAACATGACGTCAGATTGACGTTGTACCCCAATATTTTGGGGACGTTGCCTTTTGTTTGGAAATAAAAACTGGGTTGACGTCAAAACTTAACATCAAGCCGATGTCAATGTCCAACGTCCAACCTAAAATCAAGTAAATATCATGTGGACGTTACCACTATCAGACGTTGGATTTAGGTTGCCATACCTGACGAATAAATGTCAGTTTGACATCAATATGACCTAGGTTTATGATGTTGGCTCAACATTGGATTTTGGTCACTTTTCAACACAACTTAAAATAAACCAAATATCAAAGTCATTTCGTTATTGGATGTCAAAATAAAATTGTCCTTAGACGCTGGCTAGACATTGAATTTTGGTCACCTGACGTCACAACCTAGCAGCACATGCAGCGTCCCACTATGCTGATCAATGCTCAAGCTAATGCTAATCAAATGTCAGAATTGCACAATATGCAGTGCCCTCTGCTAATATTGGCGTCCTTAATAAATATAAATGAAAAAGTGCCTTTATTGATTGACAATTTCATCTTTTGCACAAAATCTTAACTAAAAAAACAATTACAAACACAATTTTTCAAAAGAAAATAGCGAAAATGCTAAAAAAGATCAATCTAAAAGCATTTTACAATCTACATATCAGTATGTATGGAATGTCTTTTCAGTGGCAGTACATTGTGTGATGGCTCTTAATAATGTTTTGCTAGCCTTATTAGCTCAGCTACTTGTATGGTGTGAAATTCCATTAAAGCTTCACACAGGCAGCAGAGTACTGGACCTGCCTTTAATGTGACCCATTAGAGGTGTCGTTTAGCACCTCGGCTGTGAGAGAATGACTTGAGTCTGTGTCCCCATGCAACTGTGACCTATTGACCGACCGCACACAATCTCTTATTAATCCCAGAGAGAAGATTAGAGATGTATCCCTTATGTGTTAAGCAATCAAACCTTGCATTACATGCACACACATCTATCTATCTATCTATCTATCTATCTATCTATCTATCTATCTATCAGTGTTTTTTTAAATGTTATATCTCATGTTATATCATGTTTATTGGCTAATTATTTTTTAATTTGTGAAAAAATCAATTACTATGCAGTAAAGCTGTGTCACTGAAAAAAATGATGTCTGCAAAACTGTTGCAAACAAGTTATATGGGTTGAATTTAAACAAATTAAATTGAGTAATGTTTAACTTAATTTGTTTGTTTAAATTCAGCCCAATTTAGTATTTTTTTTATATTGACATATAATGTATACCATATTATGAACTGCTTAATATACAATATCATGCATATTGGTAATTACTTGTTTACTTAATAAATAATCTGTGCAGTAAATCCCTATATTATTCTTATATTGTATCAATATATGCATTCTGCATACACTATTATATGACATACAGTAAGGCTGGGCCGATAAACGATATTATATTGAATTGCGATAATATTTATGTCAATAACAATGATAAACTCTGGACTTTTTTTTTTACTCTATATTGATCTAAGAGCCAATCACACAGCAGAAATGTGCAACAATGAGAATCTAAAGTGTGTATTAGAGATGAAATATGTTATGCCATTTAATGGACCCTCTAATTTTTGTGGCTTCAGTCATTGTTGGGATACTCTTTTAAATCTGGAAGCATTATAACAGCTTATATATATATCGTTCAATATGGAAATTATCGAGATTGCATTTTTGATATATCGCCCAGCCCTAACAATCAGTATTACAAAATACTATAGTGGGTAATTGTGTCCTTAATGAAAATGTACATTATTACTATTATTAGTCATATTAATAATTATTATTATTATTATTATTGTTGTAGTACTATATTATTTATGCAGTATCATGTATAAATAATGCCATTTTTTACTTCATGAGTAATTATATTATTATTATTATTATTATTATTATTATTATTGTGGTACTATATTATTTATACAGTAGCATATGTATAAATAATGCCATTTTTTACTTCATGAGTAATTATATTATTATTATTATTATTATTATTATTATTATTATTATTATTATTATTATAGCAGCATATGTATAAATTATGCCATTTTTTTACTTCATGACTAATTATTATTATTATATAAATTGTATTAATTTATTTACTTAATTATTTAATAATACAATTTACTATATTTCCAATAACAGGTAAAAATAACCCAACCAGCTCTGGCCATCCTGATGTCAAAAACAGTAGTGAAGAACCCAAAAAAGAAAAAGAAGAAAAAAGCTCATGCTGGGTAGGAGTGAAAAATCACACATTACCTGATGACTCACTTCTGTAGGTTTCCACATGAGGACATGCCTCTGTTTCTCTCCCTGCAGTCTGAGGGTCTGAGCCAGGCCTAGCGGTGGTCTGGACAGGCCTGTAGAGGTGTCACTTCACACCTCTGAGAGCTCAAACTGGTATAAAGCCTCCCTCCAGCAAAACCCAACAACCACAACCAATCTTCAACCGCACAGAATGGATGCATCTTCTCCTTTCTTCAACTACATCCAGCAAAACTCCTGGAGCTCAGACTCTGAACTCTACAACATCTCGTCTCCGGAAACCATTTCTCCTTCCTCCTACATGGACTTCTCTCCATCGGCGCAGGCTCAGAGCGTTTCTCCAAAACCAGAGATTTCGGGTTCCTCGTTTCAAGATGGCGGACGGTCCCGTGTTGGAGTTAGAAGAACGAAATGCAAGAATCCTAGTAAACAAAGACAAAGCGCTAGTGAGAAGGAGAAGCTGAGAATGAGGGATCTGACCAAAGCTCTTCACCACCTCAGGACATACTTACCACCTTCTGTAGCTCCCGTTGGTCAAACTTTGACCAAAATCGAGACTCTTCGCCTTACCATCCGATATATTTCCTATCTGTCTGCTCAACTAGGCCTCAGCGAGGAGTCTTTGTGTAAAATGAGAGACTTGAGGGTTTCCGGATATCAAGAGATGACTCAAAATCAATGTTATTCCAATGTTGGGTTTTGGGGGTCGTGTCAAAACAGCTGCGGATCGTCAGAATCTGTGTTAAGAAGGACAGATATGGATTGTCGGCAGGTTTTTATGGGAATGGAAACACCGGCTTATGACGATTCCTTCAATTCCAGCTCAGAATCGCTTCTGGAGAGTCCACTGTATGCCGATTCAGCTTTGACATTTCAGGTATTCATTTAAAATAAAGCAGCATGCATGTATTTATTGAATGATTTATTATTAAAATGTTGAATTAAAATGAACTTACCTTTTGTTTTTCCTCTTTTTAGGGCTACAACAAAGGTGTTCACTGTTCGATCGCACCGGAGTTCTGGGGATGAATTCTCATCTGAATATTTTAGGTTTTTTTGTTTTGTTTTTCAAATGTTGAATATGAAGTTCACATTTTTGTGGACTCTGCTGTACAGTATTTAATGAATATTGTTTTATCTTATTTTAAGATTTCTATTTTAATATTATATATTTTTTGTATGTTCATGTCTTTTGTACAAAGTGATACTAATTTATTAATATTTATAATAAAAACTGTTTGTCTCAAATGTCAAATATGTTGTCTATTGTATTATCTCTATTTGAAGTTGTATTATCTATTTTGATGTCTAAGATACAATATTATATATATAGATAGATAGATAGATAGATAGATAGATAGATAGATAGATAGATAGATAGATAGATAGATAGATAGATAGATAGATAGATAGACAGATAGATATTATAATACTTTTATAATTAAACAAAAACATCAACTCTAAATCTAAAATTTATTTCAAGACTGCTTGATTATTGTTGCTGTTGTTATTATTATTATTATTATTATTATTATTATTATTATTATTAATAATAATAAACATGTAAGAGTAAAAATGCAGTCTGAACAACTGTTAGGCATATTTTATTTAAATATATATTACTTTTATATTTCAGAGATTCTTGTTTTTTATGTTAAATCTGTCTATAAAGTGTTTATACATCTTTATTTTAAAAGTTTATTGATTATTAAAAATTATTGAAAATAATTAATGCTTGTTTTTATGTTTGTTATTTTGGTTCATGTGTATTTTATTTAAAGTAACCAAAAATGCTTTTATGGGTTCAGTTTGATTAACCCTTAGAAGATTTCATGTTTCTACATCAATAAATAATAATAAAAAATAAATAAATAACCTTTTGGCTTAACTGTAATTCACTTGATTCTTGATTTTAATATAATTTTTTTCAAACATAAACCAACCCCCTAACTGGGAATCCCTTTTTGTTTACACTTAAAAACTTTTTTATTTTATATACATATATATTTTTTTTTTATTATTTATTTGTATTTTATTTTAATTTCTTATTTTATTTTAGACAGAAACAAGTTAATAAAGAAAAAGAAAAAAATAAATATCTATAGTATCCACAAGAGGGGGCAATTTAACCGCCAATGTGTGCAACTTCACAGCAATGTTTTTACTGAATGAGTCCAGTTCATGGGTTTGTAATTGTAACCCTTTACACACCGTCACTAAACGGTACAATACATTGCCCCTGGTAGTATTTAAATTACAATATGCAAGAAATCTGATTGAATGTGTAAATCCTGTAAAAACAATTTGCACAAATCTGAATGTAACTCCACTGACTGGCAGTGACAGCATCTCTATGCGAGTTTAGTCTTCTTCATTCTTCTTCTTCATTTACATGTAAATTATACTCCGAATCCTGATAATGGGCTTCATTTGCACATGTATCAGATTTCAACAGATAAAGTTAATCTCTAATATGCACTTAAACCCAGATATATGATATTTGTATATTTCAAAATTATTTTATAAAAATAATTTATTAATTTAAAAAAATAAACAATTACATTAGCCTATATAAAATCATATTATATTATATTATATTGTATTATTTTATATTACATTACACAATTAGGTTATAGGCTGCTGTTAATCCAATGTTCATTAGCAGCTGTACAATATGATATGTTTATTTATTTTACATTTAAATCTCAATTCAGTTAAAAAGAAGTGAATTTCATGCCATATTAGTCGACTTTAGACATTGAGAAACATACCCTTACAGATGAGGGAGATAAAAAAAAAACAGACGTTTTCTGTTAAAATGTACTTTGTCAATAGAAACATATGAGACAAAATCAGCTAACGTTAGCTAACAAGCTAACCTCACTCACACGTTGTAAAGCAACGCAGCTGTTTTGCTTATCGTTCTATATCCTGTCTCATACTAAAGTTAAGTGAACAATATATAGTTTACTGTAGCTATACTTTACCTTAATTTAGTTTGCAAAGTGCAGAAAATGTTACTTTCGTGTGTTTTCCGTTTAAACCGAGCGCACTCCAACAGCTTCCGTCATTATGTTGCCAAAAACCATAGGCCTTATCTGGTAGTCCTGAATGAAATGGTATATAGGTCCTATATTTGTGTTTCGTTTTAAATACAATCTCTCTAAATATTAAATCTGTTTGCGTTTTAATGCTGTATTTATGTACTTATGATACTTGTTTTATGAATCTTTACAAAAAATAGCTAGCTAAACCTGGGGACAAAAAAGGTTTGAAAGTAAAATAAGTTGAATAACCCTTGATTTTCTCAGCCACATCAAATTAAAACATTTGTTATTTTGAACAATTTCTGGAAAACCCCCCCACAATATTTTTATTTGGAAAAACTGAAAAAAACTATAGCCTAAATAAATACAATTTTAATTTTAACCTTTTACTCAAACCTATGTCTAATAAAGAAGCTGTCAAAAGTGTTCAGAACATTTTTCACTAACATAAATATAATCAAATACCATATAATAAATAATAATTACACTTTTTGGCTATGTTTTGTTACAAAAAATAAAACAAAAATGATTTCCCAAACTTTATTTATCTTTCTCCCACAAATCATCACACAAAGGCCTCGTCATCAACTCCTTCCTAATCAGGCCTGTGCAAATAGAAGCTCCTTCTTAATGAACCACAGGTCAACAACAAAAGAGCATCTCGCACCTCAAAGTCTGGCCTCCATGATTATCCCTTCAAAAGCCTGAACTTCATGCATCCTTATCTTCATAATCCTCTAATGCGCTTCAGGCCAGTCCGAGGTGTCAGAAACCGAGGTCATTAGAAACTCAGATAGCTTTGACCCTGCGACTGATATGCTAACGTGGAGCTCAATACGCAGTTTACAGAGCGCTGGGAGGAAAGGGTTTAGACCATTTAGATGTTTACCTCGAATCAACATTTAACCGAGCAGGAGAAGAAAAACACTTCGCATTGATGTGCTAATCGACCTTTGATGCTGCAGGAAAAACTAAGACGCTTTGAAAAAAGTAAGAAGTCAACTCATTTGCAGGAGGGTATGAGACTTTAAATTAACATTTCTGTGAATTAACAGCGACAAGTCAGGTTTTTAATGAGTTAAGCACACAATTTAGATATTTTGGTTTTGTATTATCAGAGTTTGGGGAGTCTTTTTAATGACTGACATACATTTTTAAAATGATTTACAGAAGTAGTTGAAGACTAGCTTTATGCTATGTTTTACTCCTTTTAGCATAATGTTTTTAATAATTTTAAATATTATTACATTTTGTATGTTCACTCATTTTCTCAGTACTAGGTTGCGGCTGGAAGGGGATCCGCTGCATAAAACATAAGCTGGAATAGTTGGTGGTTCATTCCGCTGTGGCAACCTCTAATAAATCAGAGACTAAGCTGAAAGAAAATGAACGAATGATCACTCTTTCTGTCTTATATTAATAATTACAGGACAGAATAAGCACACTGTACAAATGTACTGTAACGTTTACAGTAACGTAGTGGAAACTTTGGGTGATAGTAGGACTAAAATTTACAGCACACTGCAAATAAATATTTTCAATTGTGCTGTATTTTTTTACATTACAATTGTAATTATTAATAATTTACAGTGCGCCTGTAGGTTTACAGTCTAACTGGCAACCAAAATTGCCAGTAAGTTACTGTAAATTTTACAGTAAATTGTAATTATTAGTTTACAGCATGCTTGTAAATTTACAGTCTTACTGGCAACCAAAATTGTAATTTTGTATAAATATATGAATGATAAATGATGATAACTTATATTTTTTAGATTTTATTTTTTAAAAAGTTATTAAAATTGACACTTTACTCCTGATATTCTAAATGAACACAATAAACAAATACATTAAGACAATTCATTCATTCATTTCCTTTTCGGCTTAGTCACTTTATTAATCTGGGGTCGCCACAGCAGAATAAACCGCCAACTTATCCAGCATATGTTTTACACAGCGGGTGCCCTTCCAGCTGCAACCCATCACTGGGAAACATCCACACACACCCACTCACACTCATACACTACGGACAATTTTAGCTTACCCAATTCACCTATACTGCATGTCTTTGGACTTGTGGGCGAAACCGGAGCACCCGGAGGAAACCAACGCGAACACAGGGAGAACATGCAAACTCCACACAGAAATGCCAACTGACCCAGCCGGGGCTCGAACCAGCGACCTTCTTGCTGTGAGGCGATTGTGCTACCCACTGCGCGACCGTGCTGCCCTCATATAAAACATTTTTGTAAAATTATTTTAAGATGAAGAGACCAACATCTTTGCTTCAAGAAATACAGTAGAAACTATTTTTACATTTAAATGGTAGTAAATATCGTAAACTTTTTTCATAAATGTACAAAATAAATAAGTTTTGCTTTGTTTTTTGGTTCCTCAAAGAAAAGTTAAGTTACTATTCCTAAACAAAACATTTTTTCCTAGAGTGATAACATTTTTTTCCTACAATGATTTCCTACAGCGTCTAAAGAACCTTTTTAAATCTGGAAGAGTTAAAACTTTCTACATAAAATTTGGGATTTAAACTCTGTTTTATTTCATCTGCAGAATCACAGAAGGTTCTTCTTCTGATCTGGTGTCAGATGAGTGTGCTGTCTGGGAACAGTCCAAATCTAATTATTTCAGGGCAGCACGGGGCAGAAAGGAGCAAAAAGTGACACGTTTTGGTCTGGGAACCATTTCCTCAAAGCAGCTCCCACTGAAGCTGTAATCCACAAGCCCAGGCAATGAGGAAGAGGTCAACTTACACCTCAGAGAGCAAAACAGCTCCATGTACACACAGCAACAACTCAGCTTCAATCAGATTTAAAAAACAACCATTTTACAGCAGTTAAATTTGTGTTTGTATGTCATAATATGCATATTTTGACCTTTTGTGATTCAAAATGTTAGATTAGTTATGTATTAATTTAAATAATTCATATTTGTGTATGTTATAATTTAGAATACTATTTTAAATTGTAATTTTGTTTTGCTATGTTTTATATAATATGGCATTTTATATACATATGTATATATGTACGTAAATTTCAATACAAAATCAAAACGGTGATTTAAAATGCAACTCAAATCTGTCCTGTTAAAAGTAAATGTCTTTGTTGAGTTCTTTCCCATCAGGCAATAAAAGGGAAAAGTCAGTTGTCTAAACAAAAACCTGCTAACAACTGACACTTTCTACACTACACACTTCAGGGAAAGAGGTGTCACTGTGTGAGAGCAAGCTTTTAATAATATTAAGTGGTAAAATTAACATATTTTTAACATTCCTAAAATAATAATAAAATCCTAAATAAATACATTTATGAGACGTTTCATATAATATCAGAAATATTGAATTTGTTTTATTTTTCAAACTGCATTTTAAATAAAATCTTGTGTACAATATATCTGTTTTAAAGAGTAACTTTGATCAATTTAATAAACCCTGAATAAATAATAATAATAATATTAATAATAATAATAATAATAATAATAATAATAATGTAAATAAAATAAACTATAATTAATAAAATATTAGCAAAATAAACCCTGCAATGATTTCTGAAGGATCATGTGACACAAATTATTTTAAAATATTACATAATGTTATAGGAAATATATAGGAATATAGAAAATATGGAAATATATTATAGGAAATGTTAAATATCAAAGGAAATTTTTATTTTATTTTTTTTTTCCAAATATTTCCCAAGCTATGTTTAATGGAGCAAGGATATTTTCACGGCATTTCCTAGAATTATTTGTTTTCTTCTGGAGAAAGTCTTATTTCTTTTAGTTTGGTATAAATAAAAGCCATTTTATATACAGTATTAGCCCCCTTAAGAAATTATTATTTTTCAACTGGCTACAAAACAAAAACCACCATTGTCCAATAACTTGCCTAATTAACATAATAACCTAGTTAAGCCTTTAAATTGTACTTTAAGCTAAATACTATCTTGCAAAATGACAAGGACAATATTATGTACTGTCATTATGACAAAGACAAAATATATTAGTTTTTAGAAATGACTTATTATTAATGTTTAAAACCAATATTTTTCCCAATGTTGAAAAATTATTCTCTCCGTCAAGCAGCACTTGAGAAATATGCGAAAAAGAATTCAAATTTCAGGAGGGCTAATCATTTTGCCTTCAACTATAAGTCTGGAGTAATAATCCTTAAAAATCTGTTTTTCCTTCACAGAATTAAATACAACAATATTATTTTAAAGCATAATAATACCAGGGCCTCACAGTGGCACAGTGGGTAGCACGTTTGCCTCACAGCAAGAAGGTTGCTGGTTCGAGCCTCTGCTGGGTCAGTTGGCATTTCTGTGTGGAGTTTGCATGTTCTCCCTGTGTTGGCGTGGGTTTCCTCCGGGTGCTCCGGTTTCCCCCACAAGTCCACAGACATGCGGTATAGGTGAATTGGGTAAGCTAAATTGTCCGTAGTGTATGAGTGTGAATGGGTGTGTATGGAAGTTTCCCAGAAATGGGTTGCAGCTGGAAGGGCATCCGCTGCATAAAACATATGCTGGATAAGTTGGCGGTTCATTCCGCTGTGGCGACCCCAGATTAATAAAGGGACTAAGCTGAAATGAAAATGAATGAATGAATGAATAATAATACCACAATTTGTAACGTTACTCTAAATCAATTAACGCATACTTGTTTGCATTTAGATAATAAGCAAAAGACAAAAAAAAGAAAAGAAAATGAAACAATATGTAACAAATCCAAATAATTAT
>CAIGQW010054212.1:6097314-6115590 GCA_903798125.1 Danio choprae | reverse complement strand
AATCCTGTCATATTTACCTGTTAGTATTACCACACAAAAAACAACAGGAAAACCACATACTTCATCTAATGGTAAATTCTTGTCATATTGTACTGCAGAAAGTGCTGTAGTAATCCTGTCATATTTAGCTTTGCTCATTTGTTGTGTGGTAAATTTATGTTGTACTGCTGAAATACCATAGGATTACCACAGGTAATTTTTGTAAGGTACCTTTCGTCTTAAGTTCAAAAAATAAATGCACAACTGCCTTCTCTTTCTTCTTTGAGGTTTAGCAGAAAAATACATTGTAATTGATGAATGACACACAAGATGGCGCCAGATACATGAGACAAAAAAGTCCGTGGTGACGTGAATTATGTGAAACAAAGTCAACAATGTGAAATATAACCTCACTGGTGTCAAAGTTTTATTTTTATTTATTCTTTACTTTTTTGTCCACCAAGTCTCCACCTTTATAAAACAAGAGTGGCCAAGTTTAATGTTTAGCTAGACATAAAAAAATTTAATAAAAAATAAATGATGCTAAGCAATCTTCATTCATTCATTTTCTTTTCGGCTTAGTCCCTTTATTAATCTGGGGTCGCCACAGCAGAATGAACCGCCAACTTATCCAGCATATGTATTACGCAGCGGATGCCCTTCCAGCCGCAACCCATCTCTGGGAAACATCCATACACACTCACTCATTCACACACACACACACACACACACACACACACACACACACACACACACATACACTATGGACAATTTAGCTTACCCAATTTACCTGTACCGCATGTCTTTGGAATTGTGGGGGAAACCGGAGCACCCGGAGGAAACCCACGCAAACACGGGGAGAACATGCAAACTCCACACAGAAATGCCAACTGACCCAGCCGAGGCTCGAACCAGTAACCTTCTTGCTGTGAGGCGAATGTGCTATCCACTCCGCCACCGTGCTGCCTGCTAAGCAATCTTTGGACCATAAAAATGCCTTTACTTTCTCTTTTAGCATTGTCTGAAATCTTCCACCATGACTAACACTAGCCAGCAACCAAATCAGACACAGAATTATACACAACACTCAACAAACTAATGTCTTTGCATTTTAAAGTACTGGCAAAGTAGTGTGCTTAGAGAAAAGAAAACTCTTCAGTCAGATGATTATCAGTAGAGGAGTGGGCTGTAAGTTTGTGGTTTGAGCTGTTTCTTCACCCATCCATGTTTTTATTTACAATGTTTCAACAGTTTTGTTCATGAGAAATTCACAGCTTATTAAACGAGTTTTATATAGCATATAGCAATAGCATTAAGACATCAGCGAAATATTAAGAACAAAACTAGCATTAATTTAACAATAATAAGTGGAACAGATAAGTAGGGGAGAGCGGGGCACAAAGTAACACTTTTTGGTTTTGGCCAAATACAATTAGAAAGTAATGGGGTTGGACAAACCATATTTTTTTTTACCAATAGCACACAAGCCTCTCCTAAAAAATGATCACTGAAAGTATGATCACTGGACCTATGGTTTCTGTGCAGTATTTTCTCAGTACTTAACTCATTTCTTTAAATTCTACATAGCACAGTATGTTTACTTATTTATCTGTTTGATTAACACATTTGGATTTATTTGCATTATTCATTATTATACAATGCAAAATTAAAAAAATTATTTTGTTAGTTTAATTGGTGTCCAAAAGTGTATGGCTTATTTGTAACACCCTGTTACAACTAACCCCGCTCTGTCATGTTTTCCTCAAAACTGGCTAGCAGTCACTGTGTTTTTAACAATATAAGATTTTACATACATACTTTCACAGATTTGTTTACAATAAAAAAATATTGAGTATAATAAAAAATACTTTTATGCTGCAAAAATGGATTCTCCTGTGTTTCTCATCCAAATTTCACCAAAACTTTTCAATAATTGGCAGGAAGAGGTCTGCCGACACTGTGGTGAAAACCTCGGAAGCATGCCATGGTTAACCGTCAGCAAATACCTTAATACTCCGTGTTACATTTTACCCTGCGTTACTTTGTGCCCGCACTCCCCTAGACGTGTTGGTTGTCTGATCAAGTCAGTTGTCAGTCTGTTATGTAGTGTTTTAGATGCGAATATTGATGCCAGCCTAAAAAGAAAATGCAATGCTAAAAACAAAGCAACCAGAGATACTGGTTCACTAAAAATGATCTTTTATTGGAGGACAGCATGGAAAAGTACCTTATGATTCATCAATCATAGGACATAATTTATGTTGATTCAGCATGTTCTTCAGATGCTGCAAATAAAAGAATAAATGATTCATCTTGACTATGCAAAAAGATCTTTTTTATTATTAATATACTTAAAAATGATACTAGTATACATGTTTGACTTACTAGTAGCAGCAGAGTAATCACTTTTAGAAGAATCTACAAAATCAAAAAGATATTCATGGAAATCATGTGATATTTAATATTCATACAAAAAAACTGAACCTAATTATCATTACATTCTTATCCTACCTGCTTGTCTTTTCCTGTGTTTATAAATGACGACTCCAGTCACAAACACCAACACTAAAGCCAAAACTATCAGCACTGTGGGAATCACAGATTTATATGGTTCACCAGGATCAAATTCTGAAACAAATATTAAGGTCACAAACAGTTTGCAAAGAAAGCACTGTTGTATGTTTTAATTTTTTCCACATTACCCAATATAACATCCAGTTTGTTGTGCAGACTGAGGTGTTTAGCAGAGCAGGTGTATTTGTGTTTTTGTATCTCCTCTCCTCTGATCTCCAGACTCTTCCTCATCTGGTACGTCCCGTCTCCATTGGGCAGCAGATCTCCTCCAGTGACCTCATGATCAGATACAGGCTGTCCATCTCTCGACAGAGTCAGGTTGATGTGACGAGGGTAAAATCCTGTCGCCAAACAACTCACAACAAACCCTCCAGAGTCTGAGGCTTTCTGAATGAGTCTGACTCGTGGTTTCACTGGAAACCAAATGAACCAAAAATAAGAGATTTCATGCTTTACAATTTATTAAAAGCAAAGAGAAAACATATTCTATGCCTACCTTTCCTCTTCCCTTGAGTTGCTCTATTTTTTAGATAATTTCTCAGAATCGATGTACAGCGTGGGTAGAATACAGTTGCATGAATCCATTTGTATAGCTCTAGATGTATCGCTGTCATCTTTTCTATGCCTTGAAAAGTTATTGCATCATCAAAAATTTCATCTGTCGTGGAGCCTTCAAAAGCAATCTTAGTGATCAGTTGCCCAGGTTTTCCATTGTCTGGCAAGTCACAGTAACTCAGAAACTGATGAACTACAGGACCTTCAAAAAATCATGAATAAAATCAGCGAGATGAGAAGGTTTGTATTACTTGTGAATGAACTTTTAGTCAACCACATAATTGTCACAGGTCTCCTTTAATGTGTACCACCTTAGAGGCAGCTTTACGATTAGCTGTTGTGCTTTTTAGCCTAATTGTCGCAGACTTCCCATCTATAGGCTTTAATATCATGTAAATCAGAATCAGTTTTATTGCCAAGTGTGCTTACACACACAAGGAATTTGCTTTGGCTCCGGAAGCTTCCAGTGTACATAAAGTGACAAGTGACAACACGAAATAAATATGAAAAAGACAACAAACATTAAACAGAGATGCAATCAGTCAAAAGCTCTGGGTGTTGAATTGTATGTACAGATTTGTTATAAATATTGTTATAAGGTGCTGTGTACAACTGTGTAGAAAAAGTATTGCACTGTAAATTGTTATAAGGTGCTGTACAAGTCCGTATGAGAAAGTATTGCACGTTTATTGCACAGTAGGGGAATATTTAACTGTTCATGCGGTAGATGGCCTGAGGTAAGAAACTTTTGCTGTGTCTAGCTGTATTTGTCCTTGGTGCTCTGTAGCGCCGACCAGACGGTAACATAATAAATAATGTGAATGTCCCACTTCAGATCCTGAGAGATGGTGGTGCTCAGGAACCTGAATGACTCTACTGCAGCCACAGTGCTGTTCATAATGGTGAGTGGGGGGAGTGCAGGGGGGTTCTCCTAAAGTCCACTATCATCTCCACCGTTTTGAGCGTGTTCAGCTCCAGGATAATTGCATCTGCACCATAAAGCCAGCCACTCCACCTCCTGTCTGTATGCAGACTCGTCACCGTTCCGGATGAGGCCGATAACAGTATTGTCATCCGCAAACTTCAGGAGCTTGATAGAGGGGTCCTTTGCAGTGCAGTCATTGGTGTATAGGGAGAAGACTAGTGGAGAGAGGACACATCCCTGGGGGTGCCGGTGCTGATGGTGCGGCTGTCGGATGTGATTTTGCCCATTCTGACTAGCTGTTGTCTATCTGTCAGAAAGCTGGTGATCCATTGATAGACAGAGCTAGGAACAGAGAGCTGGGTCAGTTTGTACTCGAGCAATGATGGGACAATGGTGTTGAAGGCAGAACTGAAGTCCACGAACAGAATCCTTGCGTAGTTCCCTGGTTTGCCTAGATGTAGGGTATAATGCAGTCCCATGTTGACTGCATCATCCACAGACCGGTTTGATCTATAGGCAAACTGCAGAGGGTCCAGCAGAGGTCCAGTGATGTCTTTCAGACATGCTAGCACCAGTCTTTCAAATGACTTCATGGCCACAGATGTTAAGGCAACAGGTCTGTAGTCATTGAGTCCTGTGATCTTTGGTTTCTTCGGGATTGGGATGATTGTGGAACGCTTAAAGCAGGATGGAACTTTGCACTGTTCCAGTGATCTGTTCCAGTGATCTGAAGATCTGTGAGAAAATGGAGGCCAGCTGGTCAGCGCAGGTTCTCAGACAGGCTGGTGAGACACCGTCTGGGCCTGGTGCTTTCCTTCTCTTCTGTTTCCTGAAGATCTGACGCACATTATCCTCACTGATCTGAAGTGCAGGGGGGGAGAGGGGGATGGCTGGAGGTGTTGATGGCTGTGTAGAGAGATGGTCACGGCAGGTGTGGGGTTTCTGGTCGGCTGTCTCAAATCTACAATAGAACATATTCAGCTCGTTTGCAAGTTGTTTATTGCCGTCAATGCTGGGGGATGGTGTCTTGTAGTAAGTGATGTCTTTCAGGCCTTTCCACACTGATGCAGGGTTGTTGGCAGTTTTCCAGCTTTTTGGCATAGCTCTTCTTAGCCACACCAATCTCCTTTGTCAGTGTGTTCCTGGCCTGATTGTACAGGACCCTGTCCCCACTCCTGTAGGCATCCTCTTTGGCCTGACGAAGCTGTCTACGTTTTGGTGTGAACAATGGTTTATCATTGTTAAATGATAAATAAGTCCTGGTAGGGATGCCTAACTCCTCACAGAAACTGATGTATGATGTTAAAGTCTCTGTGAGCTCATCCAGGTCGGTGGCAGCAGCTTCAAAAACACTCCAGTCAGTGCATTCAAAACAGGCTTGTAAGTCCTGCTCTGTGTCATTGGTCCATCTCTTAACAGTCCTTAATACTGGCTTAGTAGTTTTAAGTTTTAAGTTTTTGCCTTTAAGTTAATAGAAGATGAACCAGGCAGTGATCGGAGAGTCCTAGAGCTGCTCTGGCGACAGAGCGATATGCATCCTTTACTGTTGTGTAGCAGTGGTACAAAATATTATTGTCTCTGGTTGGGCATGTAATATGCTGTTTAAATTTAGGCAGCTCATGTGTGAGTTTAGCCTGATTAAAGTCACCGAGAATGATAAAAACAGAGTCCGGGTGTTGTTGTTCTGTGTCTGTGATCAGATCAGCCAGCTGTTGCAGTGCAGTACTCACGTGTGCTTGTGGTGGAATATAAACACCGATGAGGATGCACGAGGAAAACTCCCGTGGCGAGTAGAATGGCTTACAGTTAATGAAAAGCACTTCCACATCAGGACAGCACATCTTCTTTAACACAGTTACATCCGTACACCACCTTCTGTTGATGTAAAAGCATATTCCACCGCCGCGTGTTTTGCCCGTTGACGCCGTATCGCGATCCGCTCTGAACAGCTGAAAGTCCGGTATGTGAAGCGCGCTGTCCGGAATGGCTTCGTTCAACCAGGTTTTCGTGAGACACAGAGCAGCAGAGTTGGTAAAGTCCTTGTTATTGCGTGCAAGCAGAAGTAGTTCGTCCATTTTGTTAGGAAGAGAGCGGACATTCGCCAGATGGATGCTAGGCAACGCGGTTCTAAAGCCGCGTTGTCTGAGCCTGACAAGCGCGCCGGCTCGCTTCCCACGCCTGCGCGTCTTGTAGCGTTTCCACAGTGCCGCTACTCCGCCGACTACGTTCCGCAAAACGCCAGAAAAGTCAAAAACCGGTTGGTGATTAAGTGGTGTGCACTCCTGAATGTTCAGCAGTTCGTCCCTTGTATAACTGATTGCGTATGACAAACATAAAACAGGACAAACTAACAAAAGTAGTATAATAGCCGGAGAGCTCCACGCCAAGGCAGCCATCCGTGGCGCCATCTTATGTCTGGTAGTACAGTGGTTATGAGGCAAACTGAGGTAAAAAAGTTGGCAAGAATTCTAAATGTACTCTTATGGTAGTGCTTGTTATAAACAATGTAAAATAAATATAAATAAATACACACTACTGATACAGTTGAAGTCAGAATGGGGTATATGCACACAGACTTTTAATTTCAGTCAGTCAGCCTCAGGGCTTAATTTGTCATCCTATACAAAATAATCGCGTTTAAGGTCTGATTTCTTCACTGCCTGGCTGAGATATGATATAAAGTGGATATCAGACCAAACAAGAAGCGCTGCATGAAATTCTATTTCCCCCCGCCATGTCTTTGAAATATGGAAATTAATTTTACCCAAGTATTTTCAATGGAATTTCTGCGCTGGCCTGCTGCTAATGACAGCATCTGCGTCTTTCACCTCTTTTTACGCTTTAACAACCTAAAAGGATGCTTAAGTCTATTTAACTGAATGTATTGTAGTTACATTACAACATCAATGCTGTAAAAGGAACCTTATGAAATTGAAAATAGTCATAAAGGTTTCACCAGAAGTTCATCATTGGCTGAAAAACACTAGCTGTGCATATAGCCCATTATTAGCCCTCCTGATTTATTAGCCCCCCTGTTTATTTTTTTTCTCAATCTCTGTTTAATGGAAAGAAAAAAAAATTCCACACATTTTTAAACATTTTCTAATAACTGATTGCTTTTATCTTTGCCATG
This sequence comes from Danio choprae, assembly GCA_903798125.1. Taxonomy (NCBI): domain Eukaryota; kingdom Metazoa; phylum Chordata; class Actinopteri; order Cypriniformes; family Danionidae; genus Danio; species Danio choprae. Next base: position 6,108,424 of record CAIGQW010054212.1, on the reverse strand, counting down.
ATGACAGTTCATAAAATTTTACTATTTTTCAAGTATCTCTAGTATTCAGCTTAAAGTGCAGTTTAAAGGCTTAACTAGGTTAAGTTAATTAGGCAAGTCATTGTATAACAGTGGTTTGTTCTGTAGACAATCGAAAAAAAAAAAAGATATTGCTTAAGGGAGCTAATAATATTGACCTTAAAATGGTTTTAAAAAATTAAAAACTGCTTTTATTCTAGCTGAAATAAATCAAATAGACTTTCTCCAGAAGAAAAAATATTATAGGAAATACTGTGAAAAATTCCTGAATCTGTGAATATTCACAGAAGGGATAATAATTTTGACATATTATATTGAACTTAGGGCCTCACGGTGGCACAGTGGGTAGCACGTTCGCCTCACAGCAAGAAGGTCGATGGTTCGAGCCTCGGCTGGGTCAGTTGGCATTTCTGTGTGGAGTTTGCATGTTTTCCCCGTGTTGGCGTGGGTTTCCTCCGGGTGCTCCGGTTTCCCCCACAAGTCCAAAGACATGCGGTATAGGTGAATTGGGTAAGGTAAAATTGTCCGTGGTGTATGAGTGTGAATGGGTGTGTATGGATGTTTCCCAGAGATGGGTTGCAGCTGGAAGGGCATCCGCTGCGTAAAACATATGCTGGATAAGTTGGTGGTTCATTCTGCTGTGGCGACCCCAGATTAATAAAGGGACTAAGCCGAAATGAAAATGAATGAATGAATGAATATTGAACTTACTAAATGAACTTACCTCTTGTTTTGTTCTCAAACCTTTTTGAAAGTCTTTCATGAATAAAAGGTCGAGTGTATTCTTTTATGTCTTTAGTAATGAGATCCACCTCCTCGTCTTCATTTGTAGTGTTTCCTCTTGGAACATAGTTGTTCATCTCTGAATCATAATATCCAAGTGTAATGTCATCCAACATATATACACCACTTATTGCAGGAAATGGCGTCTCCCCCGCTTCAATGTAAGTTACAAGGAACCACAAGGAGTGAGAATCTGTGAAAAAGGCAACAAGAGTTACCCATTGCCTATATATTTTTAATCAATATACTTTACAGTAGAATCTCAGAAACAGTTAAGATCTTACAACAGAAATGAATCAATAAAGTGCACATCTTACCTGTAAAAACCGCTGTTGGGAATGAAAGCACACAGAGGAAATACAAAAATGTCATGTTGTTTTCAGGCTGGCAAAAACATCTCCCGTACAGGCACATGCAGCGACTGTGTCCAAAAACAAGATTTACAACAAGTCAAACAAGTTGCAAGCTTTATTTCCTGGAAAATCTCACTGCCTAAGTTATCCTAGTTTACTCTAGATTAAAAAATACTTCATTTTAGATTGAATGAATTAAAAATACTCAGTGAAAAAAATAAATAATAAATATGAATAATAAGGAAGGTCAATTTTGTTTCTGCTAATGGTACATGTTGAGTCAAAGTAGTCATAAACAGCTGAATGTATTAACCACTGAATGATATTTTGAGAAATGTTAAACCATGTATACTCTGAGCCAAGTGAAGAGTTCTGATATATCTAAGTTACTGCCAAACAAACCAAATATGAGATAATTCATTTTGTGTGGGACATGTTACCAACACTAAAAGATAATCTGTACTGTTATATGATGTCTATCAAACTTAATTAAAACATTTGCTGTGTGCTTTTCAGGTCATTCACTTTCACATCTTTAACATTGGCATTAATATCTCCTGTTCATGTAAACTAAACAGCAGCTACGTTAATTCTTATTCCTTTGCTCTCTATTTCCACATGGGGAAAGTGTCTGGCTGCAAAACAGGTGCACATGCAAGTTGAGACTGGATGCAATGCTTTTAATGTGTACACCTAACCCTGCCCCTCACTAGTCTATTGAGTGCATGCAGCCAGATACTATTAGATTACAAGGTCTCTAAAGATTGCGCAGCACCACTCAATCAGATTCAAGACCTATGAAGAGATGATGCCAAACCTACAAGGGGTTTAAGGACAACGCATTCATTCGTTTTCCTTCAGCTTAGTCTCCATTTCAGAGGTCGCCACAGAGGAATGAACCGCCAACTATTCCGGCACATGTTGTACGCAGCTGATCCCCTTCCAGCCGCAACCGACTATTGGGGAACATCCTTACAGAATCATTCACACACAAAAATGATGTGTTAAATTTAAGGATCCGCACCACTAGGTGTCAGTATAAATCAATTATAAGTTTTTATAAAAATAAAACATTAGTAAAAAATATTTGTAAAATAATTATAAATTGTCTTATAAATAGTTTTGACTAAACACACACAGAAATCTGATATATGCCAATACATTTAAATTACATCAAAACATACATATGTGTAAGTGGCTAATTTTGAAAAATATTTTGCATTTATTTTAATGTATGTGAAATCCAATTGCATGTCATATCATGCAATTGGATTTCACATACATTAAAATAAATGCAAAATATTTTTCAAAATTAGCCACTTACACATATGTATGTTTTGATATATCTAACATATTGAACATTTATGTACATATTTGTAATTCTGATGGTTGCATAAAGTACAAGTAGTTATTTTTGCATATATAACATACATTTATATGTGTATAATTCAAATATAAACTTGTATGCCATTTATGATGTTCAGGGCAATTTACTGGGAAACATCAAAGTATGTTACATGTAGCATTTGACACATGCAGAATTGAATGAAATAGTATTGGCTTTGATTACTACCGACTCATACACATTTGAAACAACATACAGGTGAATAAAACATTACCATCTCTTTAAAGTAACTGATAAAAATACACACTGTAAAAAATAGATGCCATGTTTATTTGAACATTTTTATTCATCTTTTGCTTGCAGACACACTGAGATCACAACAAGCATTGAGATACAGCCTTTAAAAAGTAATTGTGTAGCATATAAAAAGTAAAAGGGGCATTATTATATAACAAAATATGAGGAATGATTGTAATATCATTTTTCCCAGCAAACAAAAAATAAAATCATTAGATATTTGTATTAACCTACAATAAAACATGGAAGACTTTTTTTATTGAGGTAATTTGTTTATTCTGATGTAAAGTTATATACACATATTACTTTAAGGTTAAAAACTGTACATTTTATAAACCTCAGGATGCTGGCTCCATGGTTTCTTAAGATGCTGAAAAATAAATAGAATCAATAAAATAGACTAATTAAAATATAATTTAAATAAACATTCAATGTTAAAAATTTAATGTGAACTGAAGATTTTAGCGTTAGGATTCAGGGCTGAAACATACAATAATAACACTTACAAAAGCAAATGTAAGTACTTACTAGAAGCAGCAGAATAAGCACAGCTTAATGAAGTCACTGTATAACATAAAAATAAAACAATTATTTAAGCATCACATCTAAAATAGCCTCGCTGTAACGCTTCGTTGACGGGAGACATGATGAAAAGAACACAAGATATCATAACAAAACGAATTTATTTAACAAACACTTACTGGGGAACAAACACTGGATACAGGCAGACGGGACAAGGATGCACACAAGGGATGAACACAGGTGGGACAAATGAACACTGACGGTGGCGGGAAAAGGACAAAGAAAGCACATGATCATAACAAAAGGCACATGGACAAGACAGAACACTGACAGTACAGGGAACAACAAAATGGAGGGTAGAAGGGGAGGGTACAAGGGAGGACTCTATGGGAGAACCAGGAAAGGAACTGGAGCAGGAGGACCCAGGACACAGCCAGAAGGATGGCCCCGGGCGGAGTCGAGGAAGGAAGGGACCATGGAGGAGGAGTGGCTGCCGACTCCAGGGGGCTGACCGAGGGAGACGCCGCTGATGGCGGTGGAGCCCAAAGAAGGGACGGAGAGCCGTAGGGTGAAGGTGACGCAGAGGTCTCTGAGGGCCGGGTGAAGTAGGCGGCTCACCCGAGCGAGGCGACGGCGGGGTTCCGGAAGCCCGCGGCGGAGCCAGAGCGACAGAGGACCAAGGCGTAGCTGAAGGGAAGGAGGAGCTCAACGCAGCCGGTAGGACGGTGCGACGAGGTACAGTCGGAGGAGTGGAGTCCAGAGGCGTAGGAAGGGCGACGACTGACCAAGGTGGAGCCGGAGGGGCGAGGGAGCCTGGCGGAGCTGGTGGGCGGACGGCCCACGACGAAGACGAGGGAGGAGTGAGCCAACGCGGAGCCCTAGGGTCGAAGCTCGGAGGTTGTAGGAGCTGAGGCTGGGCGACACCCTCCAGAGGGCGACGCAGGCAGGTAGCACCCACTAACGAGCTCCATTTCTGGAGCTAGATGGCGAGCTGGGGGGCTGGCTGACTGCAGCAGTGCTGGAGCTGGCTGACTGGCTGCAGTTCTGGGGGAGCGTGGGAAGCTACTCATGACTCTGGAGCTGGGGCTTTCCTCTAGAAGGCAGATTAAAAAAACTGTATGGAAACAGTTGTTTTTTCTGTATGAAAACAGCGGAAAATTATTGCTGTCTGGAAACAGCGGATGATTATTGCTGTCTGGAAACAGCGGAAGATTAAAATAGTAGCCCCAGATGTCAATGAGTAGCCTCCCACTGTCCATCTGCATAGGGGGGGTGGGCGGGACTCTCGCTGGTCTCGCAGGTATCCGCCAGGACTCCCCCTTTTGGCGGTGTTGCTGGCTCGCACACCTGGTCAGACGGGGTTTCAAGCTCCTCCATCTCGGCGCGCTTCTGCTCTGTCGCTCTAGGGGGCGATGGCTCATCGGCAGGGGGTGGCTCTCCGTCTGCGGTGGGGTCTGGCAAGCGCTTCCTGCAGGTGGATGGTGTTGCTTGGCTGGTCACTGGGTCTGGAGTGGCACTGACGATATCTTCCTACAGGAAGGCGGTGAGTAGGGGTCTTTTACTCGCCAGTGTCCACTCCATATTTGTGGCGATGATGCCCCGAGGACCATCTTCGGACGATCGTGCTCTGCGAAAAATGATGGGCGTGCAGAGCACGTCGCCCGGATAGCTGATGGCAGTCGCTCGATCATGGTCCTCAGGGCTGCTCTCCCCCTGCTCCAACAAGAGGTGAAGACACACAGGGAGGTGGATGGGGTCCAGGGAAACACGAGGGGGAAAAAATAAAACACTGGGGGGAATAAAAGAAAAAGAAAAACGGGAAAAAGCACGCCGCTATTTTTGGGTCCGGTATTATGTAACGCTTCGTTGACGGGAGACATGATGAGACGAACACGGGATATCATAACAAAACGGATTTATTTAAACAAACACTTACTGGGAAACAAACACTGGATACAGGCAGACGGGACAAGGACGACAGGACGAGACAACCAAAGCAATCAAAATACCGGACGACAATGGACACAGACGAAAGGGTATAAATGGATAAGGGGATGATTAAACTAATGACACACAAGGGATGCACTCGCTGGATAATTTTGAATTCTCTACATTGTTATTTTTGTCATACCTGCTTTTCTCTTCCTGCACCTATATATGAAAACTCCAATCCCAAACACCAAGACCAGCGCCAAAACAATCAGCACTGAGAAAATCACTGGTTTATATGGCTCGCCTGGTTCAAATTCTGAAACAATCAAGTTAAAAAAGTTACAAACAGATAATAAAAAAACTTCAGTGATATTCTGAATTTTTTAACACTTCATTACCCAATGTGACGATGAGTTTGTTGTCCAGACTGAGATGTGTGGCAGAGCAGGTGTATTTGTGTTTTTGTCTCTCCTCTGCTCTGATCTCCAGACTCTTCCTCATCTGGTACGTCCCGTCTCCATTGGGCAGCAGATCTCCTCCAGTGACCTCATGATCAGATACAGGCTGTCCATCTATCAACAGGGTCAGCTTGATGTGACGAGGGTAAAATCCTGTCGCCAAACAACTCACAATAAGCCATCCAGAATCTGAGGCTTTCTGAATGAGTCTAACTCTTGGTTTCACTGTGAAAAAATAAGTGAACTTGAGTATTACAAGTATATTACATATAATGTATAGTTATTTAGATTGTATCATACCTTTTCTGTTTACTTGTGTTCCTCTTTTTTTAAGGTAACTCTTCAAGGTTTCTACGCAGGCTGGGTAGTATAAAGTCTCAAGACGCCACATGGCCAGTTCTAGATAGGGTTGAATTTCTAGCTTTGTGTAATTCAATGAACCCTGATATGTAAACTTCCCATCCAAAAAATGCAGTTCATCAACCGTAGAGCCTCTAAATGCACTTTTGGTGATCATTTGTCCAGGTTTATGATTACTCACTTCACACATACTAACAATCTGATAGATTACATGAGCTGTTGGAAAATAAATTGATGTGTTTGGTTTAATGTTTGAATACGATCACTTTATGTAATATCAAACTCAAATTTATGTAATCACTTTATGTAATATCGAAGCCAAATGAACTTACTTTCAGTATTGTTTACAGGTCTCAGATGATTTGATCTCCTCGTAAAATGAATACGCACATAGTCACTTATGGTACTGAGGTGACTTTGATCCACCACGTTATCTTCATTAGTAGTATTTCCTCTTGAAACGTAGATCTTCGTTTCTAAATTATAATATCCAACTGTGATGTCATCCAACATAAAGATGGCACTGAATACTGGAAATGCTGTTTTTCCCTTAATGTATGTTAGAAGCAATGACAAAGAGTGAGAACCTGGAGGAGCAAATATAGGCTATTTAATCCCCGGATATCATGAGTTAATGTAAGTCATAAGTCATCATTTTGTAGACAAATGTAAAAAAAATTATTAAAATGCTGTTTAAAATCGTTTTTAATGAGGTACAGTTGTAGCTTAGCTCAGAGTTCGAGCTTTAGCACGCACGGTTTTGGTATATGCTAAAACTCTAATGCTAACATATTAACTACCGTTGGACTTTATCAAAACTCATCCGTTAAGTCATGTAAACCAGACAACATAGTAATGCTAGCTCCACCCCAAGCCCGTAGCTTAATATATTCACTAACATTATGTAAAATAATGAAACCATACCTGTTAAAGCAAATGTTGGATACAAAAACAAACACGTATAAACATACAACGCGTTCATTTTGTTGCTAGTGCAAAAACAAGTCCAGATTAAATCTCAAACTGTGAAATACAGTATGCATTCACATATAGCCTGCAGTGTAAACCATTTACACAGCGACGGTAGAAAGCTTTCTGAAAGAGCATTTGTACTTCAGTGGAAGATCAAAACGAAAGTATCCACCGATCCAGAACCCTCCCCTCAAAAAATCGCATGTAGGCATTAAACCAGACTGTAAAAGATAGCATTAAACCCTGGCGGTGGAAGTAGTTTTACCGTTATGATCACATGGCCAGGATTTAGAAGAAAAAACTACAACCTTTTAAATTGTATTTAAAACCTTGTTAGCCCAACAGGAGATATCCGTACAGTTTTCCACCAAGTGTCACATCAGAAAATTAAAGAAGAATTAAAAACTAGGCAATATTTCATTTAAATGTTTTATTTAAAAAATATTCTTCAATATATCGGCTAAATCACTATAATAACTAATAACAAATAAAATGACACCAGCATACACTCAGGCAAACAGGCTGAGTTACACAAATACAATCAATTTAAAATAAAAAATAAAAAACACAGGGCCTCATGGTGGCACAGTGAGTAGCACGATTGCCTCACAGCAAGAAGGTCGCTGGTTTAAGCCTCGGCATGTTCTCCCCGTGTTGCCGTGGGTTTCCTCCGGGTGCTCCGGTTTCCCCCACAAGTCCAAAGACATGCGGTATAGGTGAATTGGGTAAGCTAAATTGTCCGTAGTGTATGTATGTGTGTGAATGAGTGTGTGTGGATGTTTCCAAGTGATGGGTTGCAGCTGAAAGGGCATCCGGCTGCATAAAACATATGCTGGATAAGTTGGCAGTTCATTCTGCTGTGGTGACCCCAGATTAATAAAGGGAATAAGCCGAAAAGAAAATGAATAAATTAATGAAAAAAACACACAAAAACAGTACAATAAGACAAATATTCTTAATACAGAATTAAAGAAGACAAGACCACTACATACACAATGAACAACACATATGTACAAAACTTATTCCTCTTTGTTAACGTTAGTTAATGAAAATGCAGTTGTTGACTGTTAGTTCAGGTTAACAGTGCTGTTACAGCCCTGCCCCCTTTCTTTCCTTTTATTTTGTTGAGTTTGCAGAAACGTGCTGTGTCCTAAATTGCATACTTGGGCTAAATCACTGTTATAATATCTTATAGGGCACAACAAATAAAATGACACCAGCATACACTCAGGCAAAAGACACAAAAATTAAACAAATACAATCCATTTAAACTAAAAAACACACAAAAACACACTTCAAAATAGTAATTCACCAACAGAAGAATATTCTTAATACAGACTTAAAGAAGACAAGATCACTACATATTTCTTAATATGCATTACAATACAATAATAGAACAAAGTATTTACTAACATGAACAATGAACAACACATATGTACAGCACTTATTCCTCTTTGTTGACGTTAGTTAATAAAAATGCAGCTGTTGACTGTTAGTTCATGTTAACAGTGCTGTTACAGCCCTGCCCCTGTAGTTAGAAATTTACACTGAGAAAATGCTGTTTTTCTCCCCTAAGCACTTACTATGCGGTCTCTGTCGCCATCTTGGAACATCAACAGTCACTTTCTTTGGTCTGCTCAGACAGGCTGATGGCAGCTGATGCACTGAATCTGATGCTCTGAAATAATAAATATTTAAAATAGGCACTATCCTTATAAATAAACTGCATAGTTGCAATCTAAACAACAACATTCTTGACTAAAAAAGCCTCAAAAGTACATTATGTTGTCAAGCAACAGCAATATTTGTCAAACTGTAGAGTGTCCTCTGCTTGTTGCTGTATGTGGGTGGAGTAAAACACAAGGGTGAAGAGGCTGTACTAGTGCTGTTATTTGCAGAATATCACACGGCTATCAGCCAATCAGATTCAAGAACCAGACAGAACTGCAGAAATATTCATTCATTTTCATTTATTCATTCATTTTCTTTACGGCTGGTCCCTTTATTAATCTGGGGTCGCCACAGCGGAATAAACCGCCAACTTGACCAGCATATGTTTTACACAGCGGATGCCCTTCCAGCTGCAACCCAGTACTGGGAAACACCCATATAATCTCACATGCACACATACACTATGGCCAATTTAGTTTATTTAATTCACCTATAGCTCATGTCTTTGGACTGTGAGGGAAACCGGAGCACCCAGAGGAAACCCACACGAACACAGGGAGAATATTTAAACTCCACACCGAAACGCCAACTGACCCAGCTGGGATTCGAACCAGCAACCTTCTTGCTGTGAGGCGACAGTGCTAACCACTGAGCCACTGTGTTACAGCTGGAAGGGCATCCACTGTGTAAAACATATGCTGGATGAGTTGCCGGTTCATTCCACTGTGGCGACCCCTGATGATAAAGGGACTAAGCCGAAGGCAAATGAATGAATAAATATATATACATTTATTTTTATTTTTTTACCAATAGAATTACAATTATGTAGAGATTTCTGCATCAGTTTATGTTCTAAAAAATCTCATATATTGTAAAGGATTTTTTAAACTTTGTGCTTTATGTATTTGCATAATTATTGCTAAAACAATGATGAATGATATAGCAAAAAATATATTGATTGTTTTAAATGCAAAAGCATTCAAAATATCCAAATCAGCTGATAACTCAATGCTGTTCTGGGTGTGGTAAACATTAATTAGCATGTCAGATTTCCAGTATTGTCTTCAATAGGCAGTGCTTTAAATGCTGTATTCCTATAAAACTTTATTGGAAACTGACCAATTTCAATAAAACGTACAACAGCTGAAGATTTGTCACGTGGTACATTTTAATCATTGATTTTAAAGGGCACCTATTTTATCCCTTTTTCAAGGTTTAAGATAAGTATTTTGTGTCTCCAGAATGTGTCTGTAAAGTTTCAGTTTAAAACACCTATCAGATTATTTATTATACCTTTCAGAACATGGGAATTTTCTGCATTAAACAATATGTAGCTGTTTTTGTTGCCTGTGCCTTTAATGCTAGTTCTCCCCGCCCACCGTTCCCACGTGCCTGTCAGTGTGTCTCCATCTCCATTAGATAAACAGCACAGTGGTAGACATGAAGGAAGCAGATCTCATGTAAAGTTTGTGAGAAATACTACAGTATGAACTTTACCAATGATTATTTGATGTATTTGTTGTGGAGTTCATTCAAGCCTTTCTGTGATCACTGATGAGTCACACACAATGTCGTTACAAAGTTCACGCACACACACAGACACACACATACAGTGCGCATCCAAAAACGTTTTTGTACGGCAAATGTGACAGGATACACATTAATATCCACTGCTGTATGAATATCCGTTATGTTAATGTACAAAATAAACCTGATTTAACGCCCAAAAACTGGGACTGAAGCATCTTCTTTTATAATTGTACTGACATGCGGCTGTGGTGATAAAGTAAAGACGGTAATATCACTGTAATTCATTACAAACATGCACTGTTTTAAAAACGTTTTAAACTTGTAAAACTTATTCTTGATCACATTTGATGATTATAGATGATCACAGCAAGCTGAACAGATCTTTTAATCCCAGTTGCTTTGAGTATGTCCTGTCTTGTTGATATGTTTATATGCATTACTACGGAGACATGTTAATACGTGGCTGTCAATCAATTCAGCGGGCAGGGAAACCGAACTCCTACATTACGTTGCGGCTGACCTCAAAATGGGAGGGGTTTGGATCCTATTTTAACGTCTGGAGATTTAAAAAAAAAGACACTTATTGTGTTTCTATCACTCCAATATGACAGTGGACACACACTATACCTACACACAGTTCTGTCCAAAGCTTACAAAAGATGATTTTCATTATAGGTGCCCTTTAAAATCAAATGTCAAAATGAAAAACCTTACTAGTAGTTTTTACTATTTGTAACACCATGGGGAGACAGAGACCACTAACCAAGCTGGGATAAATAACCCTCACAGAAACCGTTACAACACCTCTGATGGTTCTACTGCTCTTTCTTTCTTTCTTTCTTTCTTTCTTTCTTTCTTTCTTTCTTTCT
>CAIGQW010054212.1:6008142-6049415 GCA_903798125.1 Danio choprae | reverse complement strand
TGTGTGTGTGTGTGTGTGTGTGTGTGTGTGTGTGTGTGTGTTTGTTTTTTGCTTAATAATCAGTAAATATAGATACCTATCACATTATAGGTATAGGTCACCCAAAAATCTAAATTTACTGACTATTTACCCTCCCTCAAGTGGTTTCAAATCTTTATGGCTTTCTTTTTTCTTCTGTTGAACACTAAAGATGACATTTTAAAGTAAACTAAAAAACTTGTAACCACTGACCTCCATAGTAGGAGTAACAATTACTATGGAAGTCAATAATTACAGGTTTCCAACTTTCCTCAAAATATATTTTCTTGTGTTCATCAGAGGAATGAAAGACAAACCGGTTTGGAACAAGTGAAGGGTGAGTAAATGAATTTTCAGTTTTGGGTGAACTATCCCTTTGAGATATGGATTTATTTACCCATCATGTTATTGGCTTTCAATTATACACAGTTATCTGTTATTGATACTGACTAAAATTTCCATATCTGGGCATTTCTATTTTTCAATAGTTTGTAATGCTCATTGAAAATGGGAAACTCGGGCTGCACAACACTGCAAAAACTATTAACTCTATGAACATTGGCTTGATGTGCCAACGAAGAACCAATTGCTCAAGTGCAGACAGAATATACTCACGGGTTGTGGTTTGGCTGGTCCATCCATTGTTTGTACCAGCTTGAAGTGAGATTTTGACATTCATCAACACCAGTGCTGCAGGCGAATCTAATTGCATTAACTTGATTATACCTACACAATAACAATAAATAAATAGGTGTCAATTATTTAAGACATTTTTAATGATCAACAAAATCAATAGTTATAACACAATTTTGACATCACTTATAGCATTATAGAAAAATATATACAGTGCAAATTTTTCATAGCGCTTCACTTTTTCCAAATTAATTTTTGTTACAGTCTTATTCCAAAATGGATTATATTCATTTATTTCCTCAAAATTCTACACACAATACCCCATAATGACAATGTGAAAAAAGATTTTTTGAAATTGTTGCAAATTTATTAAAAATAAAAAACCTGAAAAATCACATGTACATAATTATTCACAGCCTTCGCCGTAAAGCTCTAAATTGAGCTCAGGTACATTCTGTTTCCACTGATCATTCTTGAGATGTTTTAGTAGCTTAATTGGAGTTCACCTGTGGTAATTTCAGCTCATTGGACATGATTTAAAAAGGCATACACCTGTCTATATAAGGTCCCAGGCTTGACAGTGCATGTTAAAGCACAAACCAAACCTAAAGACAATGGAATTGTCTGTAGACCTCCGAGACAGGATTGTCTTGAGGCACAAGGCTGGGGAAGGTTACAGAAAAAATTCTGCTGCTCTAAAGGTTCAAATGAGCACAGTGGCCTCCATCATCTGTAAGTGGAAGATGTTTGGAACCACCGTCCATCTAAGCGGAGTGATCGAGGGAGAAAGGCCTTAGTCAGGGAGGTGATCAATAACCTGATGGTCACTCTGTCTGAGCTCCAGCGTTCTTCTGTGGAGAGAGGAGAACCTTACAGAAGGACAACCATCTGTACAGCAATCCACCAATCAGGCCTGTATGGTAGAGTGGCCAAACGAAAGCCACTCCTTAGTAAAGGGCACAAAGCAGCCCACCTGGAATTTGCCAAAAGGCATCTGAAGGACTCTCAGACCATAAGAAACAAAATTCTCTGGTCTCTTTGGAGTGAATGCCAGGTGTTACGGTGGTGGCAGCATCATGCTGTGGGGATGTTTTTCAGCAGCAGGAACTGGAAGACTAGTCAGGATAGAGGGAAAGATGAATGCAGCAATTTACAGAGACATCCTGAATGAAAACCTGCTTCAGAGTGCTCTTGACCTCAGACTGGGGCGACGGTTCATATTCCAGCAGGACAATGACCCAAAGCACACTGCCAAAATATCAATGAAGTGGCTTCACAACAACTCGTTGAATGTTCTTGAGTGGCCCAGCCAGAGCCCAGACCTAAATCCTATTGAACATCTCTGGAGATATCTGAAAATGGCTGTACACCGTCGTTTCCCATCCAACCTGATAGAGCTTGAGAGTTACTGCAAAGAAAAATGGGCTAAAATTCCCAAAGACAGGTGTGCCAAGCTTGTGGCATCCTATTCAAAAAGACTTAAGGCTGTAATTGCTGCCAAAGGTGCATCAACAAAGTATTGAGCAAAGGCTGTGAATGCTTATGTACATGTAATTTTTCAGGTTTTTTTATCTTTAATACATTTGCAACAATTTAAAAAAATTCACATTGTCATTATGGGGTATTGTGTGTAGAACTTTGAGGAAATAAATTAATTTAATCCATTTTGGAATAAGACTGTAACATAAAGAAATGTGGAAAAAATGAAGCGCAATGAATACTTTCCGGATGCACTGTAAAAGGATCACTTACTGGTCTGTATGGCCAAAGGGAATATCAGCCCAGTCTTGAGTAATAGTCTTGAAATAGTCAAAAAGTGGGGTCACCTGCTTTTTAGTGTAGATCTACAACAAGAAAAGCAAAATTCATATTGAAAAAAAAATAATATGAAAAGAACATGCCTATACACATTATACAACAGACCAAATTATTAAGTTATTCTAGTATGATTTTTTTTACATAGAATTATTAGAACAAACCTGTAAGAGTTCATAGACCTCAGTTTGTGTAAACATGAGGTAGAAATAATCCAAGTTGTTAAGGGCAGACTGCCATGGCATATATTCTCTTTCTTCAGATAAGTATGTTGTAGTTTTTAGTGCTAAAGTAACAGGAATTATCTTGGCCCTTAAAAAAAATCAGATTGCATTTAAATTTGCATTTACATATTTTTATTAGTAATAACTCTTTTCTTTCTCAGTTCTCTTCATTTTTGCTGTATGTCCTTTTACCTTGCGAGATTAAATGCATCATCCACTATCTGAGCTCTGTTAATGACTGGAATGACCTGTGAAAAGAAAAGAAAAAGAAAGAAAGATAAATGTGGTTGATTTAATATTAAATCTAATCATGCCTATGTGTATTTACCTTGTGATTCTCTGCCAGCTGATTTAGGAGACGATCCCAGTTCCCAATGTCATAATTCACTCTGTAATATCCTGTGATGTTCAGGTTCAGAAGCACCCACTCATTTCCAGTCGTCTTCATGTCACTGTATAAATCTTTATGTTGAAAGATAATTATTGAAATCTGTTTATTATATATAAAGAGAGTTTGTTTCTTTCAGAACTGCCTAAAAGGACATAATAAAAACAAAACAATTGGCTTGTTTTTGTGTTCATACCAGTTCTTTTCAAAAGCCAAAAGCGTGACTGCACCATCTTTGATTTCATCCAGTTAATAGGTACAATCCATTCATAGCTGAAAGAATCAGTAAAAACGGTATTAAACACTATAAAAACAGGCATAAATGCAACACTACAGTAGTCAACATTTGAAGTGGTTCAAAAACCTGCATCAGAGTTGTCCTAAAACCTTTGAACAGTAATCAATCGTGTCTTAGGACAATTTTTAAAAGCTTTTTTTGATCCACTTCAAATGTTTACTACTTCTGCAGCTTCTGAAATGACTTTAGGCCTACTTGAATGGAGACGACCTCCGCAGTGAAGACTCAGGATCCAGAAGGAAGTGCATCTGAGAGACCTGACCAGTCGTAGTGTTGACCGTGACCACTGGGAAACCCATTTGAAGAACCCAGCAGTCCATGATTTCTTTAACGCTTAAGGGAAGTACTGTTCCAGTCTTATCAACAGCCTAGATGTGTTACAGGAATAGTTCACTCAAGAAGAAACATTCTGTCATCATTTACACACCCTTCATTTGGTTATCAGGTTTCAGAAGATCATTTGAAGAATGCTGAAACCTGTAACCGTTGCCTTCCATTGTAATGGTTTATCCTACTATGGAAGTCAATGGTTACAGGTCAACAGGTGTTCAAAATATTACAAAAAAGCTCAAAGTTTTCTAACTACTTGATGGAGAGTAAATACATTTCCATTCTGAGGTGAACTAACTTACCCCTTTAAATAAGAGTAATAAATGAACCACTAGAGGGCAGTACTGACAAACGTTAGGCTTTCTGAGAACTTTCAAGTAAATATTAGTCAATTACGTTTCAAATGCATGATATTGACATATTAAGTTTCTATTTTAATTTTGATGCAACTCACAGTTTGAAGGTGATTCCACAGATCCTCACCGACTGTATTTTGATTGGCAAACATGGTGAGATATGTCTTTTAAGAGGAGAACATAATAAAAAAAATTACTTTACTGCATATAGAAAGCATGAACATGCAACTTAGAGACAAAACATAAGTTATTGTCATATGCAAGAGGGAAGTATTTATCTTACATTTAGTCCCTGAACGAACACAGACTCTGTGAGGAAGTCTGACAGCATTCTCAACACCGACGCCCCCTACAGGTTGATAAAAATAGTTTTTATCTTATCAGTGTTCTTCAAAGTTTAGCAAACGTACAGTACCTTGCTGTAGGAGACAGTATCAAACTGCTCAATGATCTGCTCGGGTTTTATAATATCTTCCTCTTTAGAAGAAAGGGGATGAGAGGAGGCCAGAGCATCCACAGCAAAAACACGGTGTACGTCTTTAAGAATGATCAAGTCTTTCTGTTAAACGTAAGGGAATAATATAAATAACAATATAAAGTGCAATATCTGTTTGTTTGTTTGTTTGTTTGTTTGTTTGCTTGTTTGTTTGTTTGTTGTTTTTAAATTGTTTTAAATATATATTTTTGTATTATTTCAAAGCCTCTCCGTGCGGCGAGAGGTGACGTGGGTATACAACCATAAAGGGCGGGAGTTACCTGAGGAGAGATCGGTTCAAATTAGTTTTTCTCGTCAAAACTTTTGTGAGTCAGGACAAAAAAGCAAAGATGAGCGCTGTTAAGTGGCGTTAGGCGTTTCAACGATGATAGGTGAGCTTTATTTAAGGTAGTCAGAGGCAAAGCGTTTATTTTTTGTCACATTAAATTTGTTTAGATCCGAGGTACCATGTAAACAAGGCTGCCATATGAAATAAATCTCCAAAAAAACAGTTGCAGTTAAACCATGGTAAACATAAATTAAACATGATTTTGCTACACTATAGTTTTTCTATAGTGTTTGTATTTAAACTGGGTATAAAAAATATTTTTAAAAGATTGATAATTAGGCCTACACTTTTACTGTAAACCTCACCCCAAGCCCCCCCCCCCCCACTTTTTTTTTTAAATGATCAATGTTTTTATTATGGTAAAAGTGTAGTAACCCTATAGGCGCCATTTCTTAAACCATATTTTGAAAAAACTTATAAACACCACAGTTAAACTATGGTTAGCAAACTTATGCTTAATTTAAGTGTGCTATGGTTTAACTATAAACTTTTTTTGCAGTAAAATATGGTTAATTTTTGTTTGGTTGTAAGGGACACAAACACTTTAAAGTTTCTAGATCACCCATTTAAAGTTATTTTTGTCTTAGTGCACCTAAACTTCTGTTTTTTGTCAATGTTAGTTTGGCTATTTGATTTTTATTTTCTAAAAAGATTTGTCAGCTGCTGAGTCTGTATATTAAAAAAAAAAGTACAGTATGTTTTATTATTGTTAAAAAAATGAATATGGCGTTACCCTGACTAAAGTTAACAGGCTACGTTTTAAAAGATGTAAATGTTCTCAATTGACCTTTGGCACATGTAGCATTAATTTGCGAGCACTCACCACATTCCAGGATGGTTCAGCAAAGTCTGCACCAAGATACGACACATAGGATGCAAAACCTTCATTCAACCAAACCTCATTCCACCACTTTAGAGTCACAAGGTTGCCAAACCACTAACCAATGCACACACAAAAAACATGATATTGTTATATTACACATCATAGGCAATATAAATTGAACATGTTTTTGTAAATACGAGTACCATGTGAGCCAGTTCATGGGCAATAATGGTGGCCGTTCTCTCTTTGTTTGCATTAGATGAGACGGCTGGATCATATAGAAGGTTAGATTCTCTGTACATCACCAGGCCCCAATTCTCCATTGCCCCAAAGTAAAAATCGGGTAGGGCAATCTGGTCTTCAAGAGAGAGAAAGAGAGAAAAGAAAGTATGTTTCCCTTAAGCCAAAAATATAAATAACATTCAAGAGATAATATAGATAACATAAACACACCTGATTTAGAAAGTGGATAAGGTACATTGTAATAGTTTTCAAAAAACTTCAGGATTGGGCCTGTTATATTCAGGGCATAATCACCATGGCCGTCCTCAATGGCTTTCTTACGGGCCCATATCCGTATCTGCTCAGAGCAAACATAATTTAGTCATTCGCATCATGAGCACATGCAGTTAGGGACATTTTGTGCTCAATAAACATATAATTTTTATCTGTTAAAACAGCTTTACAGCTCACGAAAGGCAAATGATGGCTGTACCAAGGTGCCGTCCGCTGATGTAACATTTGTGTAGTCACTGACAACCAGTGCCAATAGATATGAGGACATGTTCTTTGTGGGTTCAAATGTTGTTACTGTAACTGGCTGTCCGTCTACAATGGTGTCCACGTTCTCTGAATGAGGAAAACAAGCAGTAACTTAGATTATACTTGTATATCTAAATTTAAAGATGTTTTCTCATTCAAATCTCAAGTCTTAATAATGCATTAGCAAGTTTTAAAAAGTGAATGGTACACATTAGGGTAATAATTCTTTGGTGGTTGTTGCTAGAAGGGATACAGCTGCGGCCATAAATATTATTTATTAAATTACCCATTAGTTGTATTGTATTAATGCCTAGCCCTGCCCCAATCCTAAACCTAACCATCACAGTAATGTAAAAACAGTAATTATACGGAGTATTATTCATATTATTAATTAATCTATCCATTAAATTGTATTTTATCAACGTCTACCTCGACCCCAACTCTAAACCCAAACCTCACAGTATTGTGAAAATATGAATTATTGTTGTAGTGTCACAAAAAGGATGCTATAATGATGTGAGTATCTGCAGCTGTATCCCATCTAGACTTTACCATCTTTTGTAGGACTAACCAATCTCCATTCCATTGGACAGGGCCACGGTTCCTCTGTCATGGATGAGAGTGATGAAGAAAACCGC
The DNA here is from genome assembly GCA_903798125.1 of Danio choprae. Lineage (NCBI taxonomy): Eukaryota > Metazoa > Chordata > Actinopteri > Cypriniformes > Danionidae > Danio > Danio choprae. The sequence goes on along the minus strand of CAIGQW010054212.1, from coordinate 6,042,306 downwards.
TCTCATTGCAGGCTCATCGAAACATGGAAAGGTCTTGCGAGCATGTGTGGGATGCATCTGGCTGGTGGCAACTATTCTGGAGGAAGTCATTATTGTCATATCTGCAAGATACTGTGTTCCTAACAAAAAATGGTAAGTGCAGACCATAAAATCCACACTAGGTTATTAGTAAACCATTGTGGGAAACATTATGTATTTTATGTGTTCAAACAATGTGTGCATGATGATTGAATCCCCCAACACATGAGAACTTCTGTCTATCATATAATGCTTAAAAAAGCATAAAAAGCTGCTTTATGGCTGCAGGTAGTGTCTTCTTCTTTTTATATGATTGTGCAAAGGTCAAACAAGCATAAAGCTGCTGAGAGACTTATCAAACAACATGTGACCTGCCAACTACAATAGCCGAGATGTTGATCTTGATGCAGATAGATTCCCATCTAAATGTATTGCAGATCTTCATTTATTCATTCATTTTCTTTTCGGCTTAGTCCCTTTATTAATCTGGGGTCGCCACAGCGGAATGAACCGCCAACTTATCCAGCATATGTTTTACGCAGCGGATGCCCTTCCATCTGCAACCCATCACTGGGAAACATCCATACACACTCATTCACACACATACACTATGGACAATTTAGCTTACCCAATTCACCTATACAGCATGTCTTTGGACTTGTGGGGGAAACCGGAGCACCCGGAGGAAACCCACACGAACACGGTATTGCAGATCTCAAAAATTGCAATTGGACTTACTTTTTCTCTCCGTCCTCATCGTATTCACTACGGTACAACCCGGCCAGGTCGTCTGCAAGTTCTCCAACAAACTCTGTGTAAAGCTCATAGAGCTCTCCAGCTTTGAGTTTGCCATTCAGTTGTAAGACAAGGTACTGCGTCATCTCCTCCATCCAGGTCTTCTTCACTGAAGGCACCACTGCAGTACCAAATGCTGATAGTTTGGCCAGATATCCATCTTCTGAGGTCAGGTTCAGCTTATTGCAATGAATTATGATGATATCAGTCTCCCGCAAACATTTGAAGACCACACTGGATTTTCCAGTGAACACAAAGAGGCCGTGATCATTCGGCTGGAGTCGAGGCCAGAGAGTGATGTTGTAGTAGTCTGGAAACAGAGTGTCTGGTAGACGATACTCCTTCCAGGGATCAACACGAGATTCTGTTGTTGGAAGGAGTTGAACGGTCCACAATCCAACAATGGTGGCCAGTGAAGCCATTCCCAAGAAGGTGCATCCAACGCACATTGCGCTAAAATGGATTCTCCTCATGCTCCCTATCAGTTTAGGTCAGCTACAATCAGCCCAGATGTTTTTTTATTTATTCTTCTCACCTTTTCTCCTCCCAAAGGGTATAATGGCTCATCTATTAACACTGAGACTGGCCAGTGAAAGAATTTGGAAATCTGATAAGTTGAGGTGCACTAAGGTAATATAGTATGCCATGTGTCTTCCCTGACATGTTTATGCAGCCATTACTCTTTAGTAGAATGTGACGCTGAGAATCGTGGGAAGAAACTCAGGAAAACAAACATGGCAGCGTCACAGTCGTGAAATGATCTAATGTAAACAAAAATATATATTATGGTTTGGTTTGTATTAGATGTTTATTTCTATTAGAGGCCATTTTATAATAAGGCTCTACACTCAAAAAAAATCCTGTTTGTTCAAACTACTTATTTAAAATGAGCGGAAACAACACAATTCCTGGCCTTTTTTGGGGACAACATAATTGTTTTATGTTCAATCTACTTACATTTGTATAAAACTAATCAGCTAACTTAATTCTTTCATGTTGTCCCAACACAAATCGATTGTGTGGAATCCAACATTTTTTACAGTGAGGCCTAAAAGATAAGGGTATCGAAATTAATTGTTTCTATGGTGCTTCGTGATGCATGTATTGTTTTAGTAACAGACCATAACTAGTTATGATGTACTGAAGGTTTCCTGACTTCCTTTGTTGTGGTAGCATGGCAAGGGAGGCAACATGTGTGTAAGTAATTAAAAAGTGCATCATTGATTCATTGTTAATGCATTGTGGTGCATCAGGATATCATTCATTCATTAATTTTCCTTCAGCTTAGTCCCTCATTTATCAGGGGTTGCCACAGCAGAATGAACCGACAATTATTCATATGTTTTACGCAGTGGATGCCCTTCCAGCTGCAACCCAGTACTGGGAAACATCGGGATATCAATGACATGATAATTATAATCGAACCAAACCATGAAACCAGTGTAGGTGTGCGATGACGTATGATAAAACAAATATTCAACATTATCACCTTTGGCTGCCGTCTGAAAATCTTTTCATCATCCAGGCATTCTTAAAATGAAATGTTTCAATGTTTTGTTTTCCTTGAGTGATTCCAATGAAGAACTATTTTTGGTTCCTCAAAGAACCTTTCGTAAAACACATTAAAAAAAAAACAGTGCTAACCAGTTGGGCTGGGTCAGTTGGCATTTCTGTGTGGAGTTTACATGTTCTCCCTGTATTCACGTGGGTTTCCTCCGGGTTCTCTGGTTTCCCCCCACAGTCCAAAGACATGTGCTATAGGTGAATTAAATAAACTAAATTGGCTGTAGTGTATGTGTGTGAATGAGTGTGTATTGGGTGTTTCACAGTGTTGAGTTGCAGCTGGAAGGGCATCCGCTGTGTAAAACATGTGCTAGATAAGTTGGCGACATTCATTCCGCTGTGGCGACCCCTGATGGATAAAAAGACTAGACCAAAGAAAAATGAATGAATGAATGATAGTTCAATTGATGCTAAAGGTTCTTCATGGTTCCCCACTGATGCCAACAAAGAAGCTTTATTATTAAGAGTAGGGATGTCCTGATCAGGTTTTTTTGCTCCAAGTTTTTGAGTCCAAGTCATTTGATTTTGAGTATCTGCCGATACTGAAACCTGATCCAATACTTCTATAATATTTTTAAAAAGAATAAAGAAGAGCCAGGCTCCATTCAACAACTGTTAACAAACAGAGCACTTCTGTGAGGTAGCTTGAACAATCAAGTAATAAATAACATAAATTCTTCTCTTTTAGACTTTAGTGCAACAGTAAATATCAAAAAGAAAATCGAATATAAAAACAAATAGCACCTCAACTTAAAATACCCGGCAGGCAATCCCAAGTTTACATATCTCACAGTTTGCTATGGCAATGTTGTCGTCATCAACTTTATAATACCTCCAGACGGCAGACATACTCGCGCGTTTTTCACTTCAAGCTGCTTCCGTGTTCTACTTTGCCGGCATTTAACCAATAGCGTCTCTGCAACAAAGTGATATCATGCCGCATGCGTTGCTGTTTCTGTGTGAAGTCAAGAAAGAAGTCTAACTCTGTGCCACCGCATAACTATAGATGTGTTAAAAAATAATGAGAATTAAGAGTGAGATATTTTTATCTAACATCATCTTATAATAGTATGTCCGTGTTTCCTGCACACAAAACTCCATTGCTAACAAATGGCTTTGCAATTGTGGGCTAATTCCAGTCATTTCAATAGGAACTATTTCACTTTCAATAAGAATACAGATTTCATTTATATATTCAAGCAGCTTGGTTTGAAAGTGACAAAAACAGAAATTTGCTGAAATTTTAGTAATCTGAATACATTCTTGTAAATAAAAGTTTGTCGGCACGGTGGCTCAGTGATTTTCTCTGGTTTCCCCCACAATCCAAAGACGTGCTATAGGTGAATTGGGTAACCAAAATTGGACGCAGTGTGTGTGTGTGTGTGAATGTAAGACTGTATGGGTGTTTCTCAGTACTGGGTTGCAGCCATATGCTGCAATAGTTGGATGCTGTTGCACAATGATTGAATCAATCAAACTTCTGGAGTTTACAACAATTTTTTGGTTATGTCTGATTCAACATTTAATTTACATAATAAAAAGCTCCTGTTTTGATGTATATTCTAGCTTTTGTGAGACAAGGTTATTTACTGGGTTTTGACTGCTTCTAAATTATAAGTTAGAAATGTATCCTTATGATTGAAAATGGGGTTTAGAACTAGGCCTGCACAATATATCGTTTGAGCATCGATATCGCAATGTGTGTGTCCGCAATAGTCACATCGCAAGATATGCGTGTTAAGTTGGGATTATAGATGACCAGGAACTACAGGTCAAAACACAAGATTTGTGGAGAATTTAAGCATAATAGAGTGAGAGTTAATCATCTGCATGTGTTTTTAAGGCCTGTGACTATGTAAGCATTTTAAGAGAGTTCAAATCATTTTAATAGAGCATAAAGATTCATTTTATTGAACAATTTATATAATGAAGACTATGCAGTATTAATTTACATTTGATTATTCAGTTTCCGTAACCGAATACTCTCCGCAGAAGTTTATTTCACTTTAATATTTGCTCCATTGTGTTTATTTATGACTGTATTTTGTTTATTATATGTATATAATAAATTACATAAAAAACATTTATATTTCACTTTCCTATAAAATCATTTCAATTAATCAAACGTCTTTGCAAAAAGAGTTATTTAAGTTATCTGGTGAAATTATATCTCAATATATTATATATAATATCGCAATATATATCGCAATGTCAAACTTTTCCAATATCGTGCAGCCCTATTTAGAACAAAGATAACCAAGTGTTTATAAAGTGTGAAAAGCCCTTACAAGTACTACTGTAAGAAAACAGACAGTTAAGTAGAAAAGTAGATAAGATTATGGATGGATGTGTTTATTTTCATTACGCGAAATATCAAAGACTCGTGTACCATTTGCATATTCAACTCTACAGGTATTTAACATTATAAAACCATTATGTATTTTTGTTTGTTTGTTTTTTTACAAAAAATAATCAAAGAGAAAATGAATAAGTACAACATGAAACAAACTCCAAGGAAATATATTTATACACTGTACATCATCATAGGAAGAAAGAAGCTCTGGAAAATATTGCGATTTAGAACATCATGAATAATAAATAATCATTTTCCTTGAGTCCTCATCTAGACCAAGCAGAACAGCGTGTTCCCCAGTGTTCCTCTCCTCCTCAGAGCAAACTAATCACAGCATGTGCGTAGCTTTCAGGGTTTGGATTGGTCTTTAAACCACTGTAAAACTTCATCTTTGTTCTGTTCCACCCATTTGATGTTGGCTTTCGTCCTCTCGATGGATTGCTGAATGGCGAGGGATCCGGAACCAAAACCAATGTGTTCGTTGTCCTCCTTGAACTGCATTAGCTGTGTTTGCAAAACAGGAAAGGAGATTCAGAAACATTCAGATGTACATTTGAAGTCAGACTTATTAGCCTTCCTGTATTTTTCCCCAAGTTAAGATTTTTCAACACATTTCTAAACATAATAGTTTTAATAACTAATTTCTACTGATCTGAAGATGAGATGAAACTGATTTCCTTTATCTTTGCCATGATGACAGTACATAATATATTAGATATTTTTCAAGATACTAGTATTCAATTTAAAGTGCAATTTAAAGGCTTAACTAGGTAAATTAGGCAAGTTAGGGTGACTAGGCAAGGCACTGTATTAATATTGACCTTAAAATGGTTTTTAAAAAATTAAAACTGCTTTGATTCTAGCCAAAATAAAACAAATAAGACTTTCTCCAGAAGAAAAAAATATTATAGGAAATACTGTGAAACATTTCTTGCTCTGTTAAACATAATTTGAGAACTATTTGAAAACGAAAGTAATAATAATAATTTTGACTTCAACTGTACATGATGGCAGTCAAATAAATCAAGCATTCATGGAGAAGATAACATACCTGTTTCAGTTCAAACTCAGTGGAGAATCTCTTTGTGACGCCGTTGATCAGATTGGAGAAAGAGAAAGATCCACCTCCATACCTAATGGAGAATTTTTTAAAAAGTGGAAATGCAGTTACTATAAAGAAAACGATGAGCCCTATCATACACCCGGTGCAATAAGGTGCAAGACGTGTTTGGCGTGATTTGTTGATTTTTTGTTGTGATTTTCTGAACAGCGCAACCCTTATTTTGATATTTTGACGGCAATACACAAATATTTTACACATGAAAAAAATTATATAAATAAAATGTTACAAAAATTATTATTTCTACATAAATATAAAAATCACTGTCTCGATGCCTTCATCTCGGGGGCTTTTTCAGTTTATTCATGACAATTTGCATTTGTATAATGTTATTATTATTAGCAATATTATTTATTATATGCATATTTATATTTGTTTTAATAAAATAAGTTTAGATTTGTCCACCTGTCGGGTTTTGGAGACGTTTACGTCACCATATGGGACATAAGAATAGGATGTGTGTTTGGATATAACTCTAATAAAATATAATATTAAACTGAATTTAAAAATAGTTTTGAAACAAATCTTTGTGCTTAACAAACAAAATTAAATATGTAGGCTAATGGATGGCTTTAGCGGAGTGCATACAACACTGTTTCCTTATCCACGAAAGTAAAAGAGTAAAGAGAAAAGGTAAAGTAAAGAGAAAGTAAAGAGGCTGAATGGAGGAGCCTTATTATTTATGCTCGCGCTGCAGAAGCTCTGTTTAACTGTTTTCTAACTAGTGAAGCGTTCAGTTTTTCCACTTACAAAGTCTGCCATGTAAATAGCAAATGCGCCATGGCATGGTGCAACTGACTCTTAAAGGGAAAGATGAGACTCTGATTGGTTTAATGCACGTTATGCTCAAAACACACCCATAACTCATTAAGAGAATAAGCACAACCCTGTTAGACTATGTGGCGGGGCGCAGAGCATATTTTTCTGTCCTTAAAATAGCTAAAGTGGATTCGGACACACTCTTTAATGCTTTTGCGCCATGTGCTTTAGACTTTGCGCTTAAAATGTTAAAATAGAGCCCTAAGTGTTAAATAAAAACATAGTTCACAAACAAGTTTACTTACTGGTTAAAAATGTACTCCCAATTGGCTCGAACAAAATCCCAAGCCAACGATTGGCCGCCCACATTGCTTGCGATGCTGACTATGGTAGAAGTAGCATCTTGCTTGCGAATTTTTTTTGCATCCAAAGTGTATTCGAGATACCTGAAACATAAACCAAAGCTCATGTATTAAACTGAATATAACAATAGAGATATATTCATTTGTCAGTATTGACCTGCCGTGAGCTCACCTGTTCAGTATCCAGGGCTGGGTGGCACATGCCATTGCAGCTCTCAGTTTGTCTTTTTCGGAAGCGACGGAAGCAGTTTCGAACATTTTCCAGGCGAATTCCCACTCTTCAGCGCCACCTGCAGCAATGGCACTGCAGTACACTGTAGACCTCAAGTTGGCATGAATACTGACGCAGAAAGAAAAGAGGATTAAAAATGAGTTAAGTGGAAATCTGTTCATTCAAGTTAGAATTTTGCAGTCAATAAATATACTGAAATAAGGCAAGACTTAGGCCATGTCCACACACACAAGGGTATTTTTTTAAACAGTTTTCCCCTTCTTCGTTTTTAAAAGAACCACTGATACTGGAATTTGATACCAATCGGTACTGAATTTTTAAAACGTCCATTTCTTCAACATGTCAGCGTGTACTTAAACACAGCTGGTTTGCCATTGTGTTCATGTGCTCAACAGGAATGATACTAAGGAAATACACTGCATACACTAAGGACAATTTAGTTTATCCAATTCACCTATACCGCATGTCTTTGGACTGTGGGGGAACCGGAGCACCTGGAGAAAACCCAATTAACCAAGGGAAGGAACATGCAAACTCCACACAGAAATGCCAACTGGCCCAGTGGGGGCTCGAACCAGCGACCTTCTTGCTGTGAGGCGACAGTGCTAACCACCGAGCCACCGTGTCGCCTGATGAGGTTTATTTTACCATAAACTAATTATTTTATGGTTTAAGGCAGCTGGCAGAAACAAACACCTTTTTATGAACTATTTATAAATCCAATAAAATAAAAATACACCATACACATTATTTTGTGCATGTGATTCGATCTTTAAAAATCGAACCAAAATTTTTTACGTAATACAACGGTACCGAGTGTCAAATGATCCTAAAACTAGCCTTTCTGAGCCATTTAAAATATATCAATAATTACATCTAATAATATTTGACAACCAAGATATTTACATACTTTTTTTGTATATATTTTAACAATATTCTAAACATTATTTAGCTACTTTAAACTTTCAAACCTAACAATTTATAATATTTAATTTTGTAATGTAGTGCTGTTCATGCATATTTTTATATGTGCGACTAAAATATCCAAATACTTTTTGGGGAAACTTTACAGTATATGAAGGAAGAGTTATAGTTGCTAATAATATATATTATATAAGTGATTATCATAAACATTTGTAAATATAATAATAACAATAATAATATCCTAATAATATAGTATAACATGTAATATAATAATATCTTATACTGAAAAATCTTATAAACCAAGAATAATATGATCTGCATTAGTATACATTTTATCGTCAATGCTATAACGCGCTATAATGTAAAATAGTCAGATGCTAACATTTCTGTTTACTTCTGTGTGAAACTTACGGGTTGATATCTTCATTGTTCATCCACTCTTCGAACCATGATGTAACAAGATCTGTACAATTTTTCAACCCAATGCTGCAGGCAACTCTGAGAGCGTTCACTTGATTGTATCTGCAGATACCAAGACAAGTATACAATAAATACATATTTATAAGAGTAATTATGGTAAATGCTGTATGTTCATGACTTACTGCTCAGTATGACCTTTAGGCACACCCTGCCAGTCTGTTAGATCTGTGAAGTATTCAAACAAAGGTGTCACCTGTTTTCTAATGTATGCCTGCAAATACAAAACAGCATGATTATTAATGTATATTAACATATATTTCAAGCTCAGTTTAGCAACCATTAGGAAATATCCAGAGACAAACCTACCTGCATGTGGCCGTAAACCTCTGAGCGATCAAACATGAGGTAAAAGTAGTCCAGGTTGTTGAGAGAAGACTGCCATGGCATATATTCGGTTTCAACATCAAGAAACTCTGTGGTTCTTAGAGCCAAGGTTGTTTTAATAATTCCTGCTCTGTAAAGGATAGAGATGATTATTAGTATTTGGACTGACTGGAGATTATATTCATTATATGAAGTCAGGATCTTACTTGGCCAGGTTGAAAGCATCATCGATTAACTGTGCCCGGTTAATAACTGGAATACTCTGAAGAAAATCACATTTAAAGTAGTTATTATGCTAAATATAAATGATTAACACTGTATGATTAACACTAATCCTTAGCAGGACAAAACACACAAGCATAACATGTAGACATTAATGCTGATATTTAATAATTCAATATATTGTGAATATGCACAATGCTGATATTGTGAGCACTTCAAAATATTGTGAATAATTATTTATTATTTAAACTTTTTTTAATAATTATTTTTGTAGGGGTTTTTCACCTTTTATTGGGATAGGATAGTGGAGGACAGACAGGAAAGCATTGGGAGCAAAGAGAGGGGAAAGATGGCATAGGACCATGGTGCTATATGTTGACACACTTAACCACTAGGCTATTGGCGTTGACCTTTTAGTGTCTTTTTACTATAGTGAATCCCCAGCCTGATCTCATAAGGAAACGTAAGTTTAGTGGCTAATTCATACAAATCTGTACAGTCGTACAAAAATGTATGATTTTAAAAAGGAGGCGTGGCACCAAACCCCACCCCTAAACCCAACCGTCATTGGGGGATAAGCAAATAATACTAACTTGTATGAGTGAGTATAACAAATTAGCCACTAAATCAAAAAGTTACGAATTGCCGTGAGATAGCATTGAAATCACACATGAAACATGAACAGACATGAAGCTCATCTGACACTAATGGGTTTTTTTCTATGCGAGTTTATGGATCAATTTGGCCGAATTTTTAATAGACATATTTCTTCTTACCTGTCTGGATGTCTGGAGAGCATTAAGCAAGCGTTCCCAGTTTTGCTCATCATAGTTAACCCTGTAGTATCCTGTCATATTGATATTGGCGAGAACCCACTCATTTGCATTCGTTTTCATGTCATCGAACTGAGCTAAAAGAGAAAAAGCATAGATGTATGATCAGTAAAGCAGATGCAATGTTGTCTTTTAGTGAAGTTAACCAAACATGACAAAATCTGTCATCATTCCTATATCATCATGTTTTTCTTTTTCCTCTATAAAACACATATAAGAAAATATAGAGCAGAATTACAACCCATCATTTTCGAGTGCATATAATAAAAAGAGAGGTTGACATCTATTAACTATTTTTTTTTTTTACATTAAAATCATTCAATTGTGTTTTTCATGGGCCTCACAGTGGCGCAGTGGGTAGCACATTCGCCTCACAGCAAGAAGGTCGCTGATCGCTGGTTCGAGCCTCGGCTGGGTCAGTTGGCGTTTCTGTGTGGAGTTTGCATGTTCTCCCTGTGTTGGCGTGGGTTTCCTCCGGGTGCTCCGGTTTCCCCCACAAGTCCAAAGACATGCGGTATAGGTGAATTGGGTAAGCTAAATTGTCCGTAGTGCATGAGTGTGAATGGGTGTGTATGGATGTTTCCCAGAGATGGGTTGCAGCTGGAAGGGCATCCGCTGCATAAAACATATGCTGGATAAGTTTGCGGTTCATTCCACTGTGGCGACCCCAGATTAATAAAGGGACTAAGCCGAAAAGAAAATGAATGAATGAATTATTATTATTGTTTTTTTAGTATCTCATTTTTTCATTTAAATTATTGCTGCGTAAATGTACCCTAATTCATATAGTATAGCCTAATGTTATCTGTATAGTATACCCTAATCATTAATTTGCACACTTAAGTTATTGTTAATTATCAGCATGTTTATCAGCATAAGACAAGCTTTGGGAATAAATTTCAAGGTTTTCATGCAAAATAAAAAATAACTACTGTTTACTTTTAATATTGAAATACATTAAAAGATTCTTTCCTATGTAGAGTTTATTAGAGAAATATTTTATTGGGCTACTGTGTCCACCACTGACCACTACTTCAGTGACATCCCAGTTTTAAAGAATCTGGTAAACCCTGGTGACTAAAATCATTGATGGGTGCTTTCTGTTTGACATACTTGAATTCTGATGGCTCTGGTTTGATTTCAGGGTCCAATAAGAAGTGCTCCTGTGAGATTTGTCCAGTTACGGTGTTAATAGTGACCACGGGGAAACCCATTTGAAGAACCCAGCGGTCCATAATATCTTTCACAGTTCTAGGGAGTTGAGTTCCAGTCTCGTCCACAGCCTATAACAATTCAGAAGTGAGCACTTATTCTCTGTACGTAGTTGAACACTCTTGTTAAATTTCAACGTACCCCTTGAAGATGGTCCCAAAGATCTGTGTACACAGTGTTGCTGAATTTGAAATGTTTCAGATAGGTCTGTTGAAACAAATGAACATGAATGGTCATGAATGAACAAAACAATTAAATCACCAAATTAAAACAGTGACTAGTGTACAAACTAACTTACTCGGAGGCCTTGAGTAAACACGTCCTCAGACAGAAAATTCGATAGCATCCTGAGTACTGATGCCCCCTAGAGGAAAATCCTACACGTTAACAAAAAACCCACTTGCAATTAACATGTTCTATATTATTAGACATTACAAACTTAGCACATGTTACCTTACTGTAGGAGATTGTGTCAAACACTTCGCTAATTTGCTCCGGTCTTTGGATGTCCTCTTCTTTAGACGACAAGGGATGAGACGAGGCCAGCGCATCAATTGCGAAAACTCGGTGCACATCATTAAGAACGATCAGATCTTTCTGTGGAATGTAACAGTTTGCCATTAGCCATAGCTTTTAGCACTTAGCATTCGCTTTGGCCTCAAATACTCACAATGTTCCATAATGGCTCAGCTTCATCCGCCCCAAGATATTCCACATAAGAGGCAAAACCCTCATTGAGCCACAGGTCATTCCACCACCTGATAGTCACAAGGTTTCCGAACCACTGCAATATGGCGAAAAGGTGAATTAACACATTAACACATTAAATACATTAAGTATTTGCGTAAAAGTGGCTAATTCATATGTCTTATCATTAGTACAAAAACATATGATGCTTAGAAGTAGTAGGTGTGCTCCGTAACCCCACCCCCAAGCCTGCACCCTCAGATCATACAAACATTTTTAAATAAGACAAAACAAATTCATATGAATTAGCTATTAAATCAAAAAGTTACGAATTTCCATGGAAATATGTTGGAGAAAGTTTCAACTTAGTGGTATGGTTCAGTATAGTATGGGATCACCCAGATCAATTCAATTCATGTTAATTTATATAGCCCTTTTACAATGTAGATTGTGTCAAAGCAGCTTAACATAGAAGTTCTAGTTAATTGAAAATGTGTCAGTCCAGTTTTCAGAGTTGAAGTTCAGTTTAGGTCAGTGTGGTATAAATTTCACTGCTGAAAGTCCAAACACTGAAGAGCAAATCCATCAATGCGCAGCTCCACAAGTCCCAACAAAGCAAGCCAGTGGCGAGGAACAAACTTCATCAATTGACGAAAGCAAAGGAAAAAAAACCTAGAGAGAAACCAGGCTCAGTTGGGCACGACCATATCTCCTCTGGCCAAACTTCTTGTGCAGAGCTGTAGTCTAGGCGCCGGAGGCTGGAGAACACTGGACGTCCATCGTGGAGAAAGGTGCAGATGTGAGTAGGTCACCTGCGGGTGTTCAGGCTGCCCCACGGGATCAATGCGAAGACTCGTCTGTCACTGTGGTCTTTTAGGAATCAGTCTTAAGCTCTCCGCTCCTCCATGAGCACCACAGTGTCAGCTCAGGATATGGCCTGGTCTAGGATTATAGATATCTTGGCATCATTTCTTCACAGGTCTTGGATCACATCAATGGGATCAAACTTGCATTTGACCAATAGTGTTCAGCAGTGAATCTAACTCCACCCTTTTGTTATCGTACTGCTGTTACTAGAGGGTCCTAAAAACGTGGTACAGTTCATATTTTGGTACCTTTGACACTGAAAAACTAATAATAACTAGTAATAAATGTGTACCGTACTGTACTGGACTAAACCCTACCACTCCACCAGTGGAAACCGGCCATAATAAGAACATCTGTAAACATTTCACATTTAATTTCCAGTCATAAAAAGTGACTCCTACCTGATGTGCAAGTTCATGGGCTATAACAGTGACGACCCTCTCTTTGTTTCCATTTGAAGACATTTCTTCATCATAGAGCAGGGCTGTCTCTCTGTACGTGATTAAACCCCAGTTTTCCATTGCACCAGCATTGAAGTCCGGCAGAGCGATTTGATCTGCAAACATTTTGAGGCATGAGTAAAAATGCAGCTGAAATCATTTTTAGGTTTTTTAGTGTTTAGAAATTCATAAAATCCAAGGTAATGGCTTCCAGCACTCTGAGAGAAACAAAAAATACAAGCTAAACTAAATTAATACCTGTGGCACTTGACAATACATTGAGGTTTTGAGAAGTGAAACTATGAACAAAATGTTCACAGAAAGTAATTTTACATTTTTAAATGTTAATAATAAAATGAATTGTAAAATATTCAATATATTAACAATAACATATAAAATAAACTAAATGAGCCTGTCTTCATAACTTTTTGGGATCTATTCATAGGTTCTTACCTGATTTGGGCAGTGGGTAGGACACATTGTAATACCCTTCAAAGAATTTGAGGATTGGTCCAGTCACATTGAGTGCATACACTCCTTGATCTGCTTCGATGGCTTCTTTACGTGCAAAAATTCTAATCTAATTTAAAAAATGAATAACAATTTTAAATGAACACATGCAGCTCTCAAATTTTTACTATAGTGAGCAGTTTTATTTTAAAAGATCCTAAAGGAATATACAGTAAATTACCTGCAGATCTTCAAGATTTTGTTCAATGAAGGTGAATTCGCTGACTATAAAGGCCAACAAATATGTCGACATTACTTCTGTTGGTGCGAATGTGGTTTTGGTTAAAGCAATGCCTTCCACTGTGACTGGAATCTCCTCTGAAACACATAAAAAGATGGTGATCGATGAAACGTTAACATCCAAATTTGCTGAAATCAGTTTGAAGATGTAAGGAAATAAACTGATTCATCAGGAATAAACTGCTTAATCTAATAACTAGCTGTTCATGCTAACAAATGCTTTGCTAACTCACATAATTTTTTGTCTCAGTAAAATCAGATTCATTCTAATGTATGTCGCTCTGTTCCTCACCAAACATACCATAGTAAAGTCAGATTAAAATGAGTAAATCTTGAACTTTGCTCTGTTTTATTCATGTAGAAAGGTCTGATTCATTCTGGTTAATCAGTTCATATTAGCTGTTCATTTAAATCAACAAAATTATTTTCGATTTTTAATAATCGAAATTATTTTGGATTAATATATATAATCTTCAGCAGTATTTCATTCTCTAATTGAGATTTTGTATAACAAAAATAATGTGATTACACCACTGATCTATAATAGAAAACTATTATAAATTGTAATGTATAATTTATTATATCACTGTATTATAGATCAGTGGTGCAATCACACAATATGTACACTGTAAAAATGGCACACAATCGATTTGTGTTGGGGCAACATGTAGGAATTAAGTTAACTTATAAGTTTTTACAAATTTAAGTGGATTGAACATAAAACAATTAAGTTGTCCCAAAAAAAAAATCAAGAATTGTGTTGTTTCAGCTCATTTTAAACAAGTAGTTTGAACTAACAGCAAACATAATAATATTTTGAGTGTATATATAGACTGATGATCTAACAATGCATAAACAGACGTGGCAGGCAATTTTCATAATGTCCAACACAACACATAAAACAATGCAACCTGTTCGGTAACAAGCAGAGCTGATGATAAACAGTCAATAAGGTATAGCTACTTGTTAGATTAATTTTTCTTTTTTTTTATTACATTTTTTTGTGATCCTGGACCACAAAATATGTATGACTTTATGTAGCATGGGTATATTTTTTTGGTAATGACCAAAAATACCTTGAACGCCCAACACGATCTCACAGCAATTCATATCTTTTTGATTTAGTGGCTAATTCGTGAAGTTTATTTATAAATTAATTTTGAGAGGATCTTGTGCTTATGATTGACCATGGCTGGTCATGCATTAGCTAACGCATGATCCACCAATCGGATGATTCTTAACTCACTATAACTAACTAGAGTTTCTTACCTCAGTTATCTTCGTCTTGAAAAATCCCCCCTTCCACCCCTACTTCTCCTCCCTTTTCCTTGATAGGGTGGCACGGCAGCCCAGTGGTTAGCACTGTTGCCTCACAGCAAGAATGTCACTGGTCAAGTCCTTACCAGGTCAGTTGACATTTCTGTGTGGAGTTTACATGATCTCCCCGCACTTGATTTTTCTTGATCTAACTGCTGTTTTTATTTTCATCATGGTTAACTGCAGCAAACATCGATATACGGCTCTCTGTATGTCATTCTGCATCCCGCAAGGTGTGAGACTGCAAGGTTAAACAGTTGAGCTCAGAATAGTGGAGATAAGCCAAAAACATACAATTACCACCAAGAACGGGAAGAGGAATTTGTTTGTACCATGCTGAAACATACGTTTGTTTGAATACTGTGTAATGAACAACCAATTGTATAATGAAAAATCAATGAAGGTACAGGATCACACAGAACGAGTTGCCAGGCAATTCAATGCGAATGATGCCGGGTGCTTTCCTACTCAGAAAGCAGCAGTTTGCCTTCTTATTTTTTATTTTATTATTTTTTTTTTTTAAGAATTGCACATCATATGATCTGATTACTGATGATGTAAGTAATAATTAGTAATTATAGACAGATTAGTAATATCACCTAGTAATATCACCGTGTATTCTCACCCCTCCAAGTGTCATCCAGGTGCCTTGTCAAAGATTTTCTTGGTTACATCAATTTTACATTTTAAAGTAAGTTATACTAGTGTCAACCTTTGTATTTTTCAGAAACTTTTTCAAAAACCTTTTTTCTTTGGTCAGATTTTAGATGGGGAGATCTTTTAGCAAGACTGAAGTTAGGGATCTTCGGCTTAAAAAGGTTGGTAACCACCGTCGTACACTGTAAAACACGATTAGTTAATTTACTTTTAAAAAGTGAGTAAATGTAGTCTTAAAAGCTGCAAATTGGCTTAAAGGTTTAAAAGCAACAAGTTAACTTTACTTAATAAAAGTGAGTAAATTCGTTGTAAAGGCTGATTTATACTTCTGCATCAAGCACACACGTATGGTCTGACGCAGCCTTCGTACGGTCACATAGCCCTTGCCTTGGCTGACATCAACGCTGACGTGCACCTCTGGAAAAATGTAACTACTTCATGCAGAAGTATAAACTAGCCTTAACTTGGAACTTTTAAGTTCACTTAACTTAATTTTTATAATTGTGCACATAGTTCATTTACTTAATCATTTTAAGGCAATGGGTTTACTCAATTTGTTTAAGTAAAGTCAGCTAATCACTTTTTTGATAAGTAAATGTTTCATGAAGATATTTTGTACATTTTCAACTGCAAATAAATAAAAATGAACATTTTGTTTAGTAATGTCAAATTTAAGTAAGACAAATTTAAAGGTGATTTTCTCAATGTTTTGATTTTATTGAACCCTTAGATTCAAGGTGTTCGAATAGTTGTATCTCTGCCAACTATTTTCCTACACTCAAAACAATGAAGTTTGCTGTTTGTTCAAACTACTTATATAAAATAAGCTGAAACAACACAATTCTTGATGTTTTTTTGGGGACAACATAATTTGTTTTAGCCTCACAGTGGCGCAGTGGGTAGCACGTTCGCCTCACAGCAAGAAGGTCGCTGATCGCTGGTTCGAGCCTCGGCTGGGTCAGTTGGCCTTTCTGTGTGGAGTTTGCATGTTCTCCCTGTGTTGGCGTGGGTTTCCTCCGGGTGCTCCGGTTTCCCCCACAAGTCCAAAGACATGCGGTATAGGTGAATTGGGTAAGCTAAATTGTCCGTAGTGCATGAGTGTGAATGGGTGTGTATGGATGTTTCCCAGAGATGGGTTGCAGCTGGAAGGGCATCCGCTGCGTAAAACATATGCTGGATAAGTTGGCGGTTCATTCTGCTGTGGCGACCCCAGATTAGTAAAGGGACTAAGCCGAAATGAAAATGAATGAATTAATGAATAATTTGTTTTATGTTCAATCCACTTAAAATTGTAAAAAACAAATAAGCTAACGTAATTGCTTCATGTTGTCCCAACTCAAATTGATTGTTTTTTTTACAGTGTACTTAATAAGCCATATACATCAATGGAAATCTTATATATTAATACAATGGAAATCTTATATATTAATCACAATTCACTAAAAAATGACACTTATGACTGGTTATGTGGTCCAGGGTCACAAAATATGATTCATCGATAGCTAGATTATAGTGTGTATATTCAAATACCGATCACAATGCCATTGGAGAGCGCGACAGTTCCTGGATCATGGAGAAGAATGATGTTAAACACGGCTTTCATTGCTGGTTCATCAAAGCAAGGAAACGCCTTCCTGGCATCGGTCGGCTGCATCTGAGTTGTGGCGACCACTCTGGGGGGAAAAAAAATTATATAAAAATTAACTAAATACAAATGATCTTTAAGGACAGAGAAAAGCAAAGACTTACTTGAGCACACCATTCTGATCATAATATTCACTCCGATAAAAGCCGCCCAAGTCATCAGAAAGCTCTCCCACGAAATCAGTGTAAAGCTCGTAACGTTCCCCAGCAGTTAGTTCTCGATCCAGCCAAAGCGCCATGTATTGGGTTGTTGGATACATCTTAGATGACACAATGTTAGGAGCTGGATTACCTCCGAGCGCTTTCAAAGTGGTGGAGTCTTTTATGGTCAGCTTATTGGAGTGAATGAGGATGAGGTCTGTGTTTTTCACACATCTGAAGACCACACTTGACTGTCCCGTGAAGATGTAGAGTCCTTCAGGATTCTTTTGGAGTCTCGGCCACAGGGTGACATTGTAGGTTTCTGGACTGAGAGTTTGAGGAAGCCGCCATTGGTCCCATGGTTCGTTGGACGGTGCTGTTGTTGGGAGTTTTGTTGTTGCTGGGACTTTTGTTGTTGCTGGGACATTTGTTGTTGTCGTCTGTTGGTTCTCGATCTCGCTGTTTTTAGACTTCTCTTGGGAGTAGACCACAGAAAGGGCAATGATTGTGGCCACCGCTCCTGCGCCTATCACAATCCCTACTATCCCGAGGGTTTTGCTGATGTAGAAACCCTTTCCCATGTTTCAGCTGTCACAGGACGAGGGGGAGTGGGATTGACATGCACAACTTTTTATTTAAAGCATGGGATGACTCTCCTCCCACTGGAATTAATGGCTCATCCATTACACGCAGGACAGATGTGCAAGAGGGAAGATCTGAGAAGTTTATCATGTCATTAAAGCCACTGTAAAAATGGCTATTAATTAACAGTTTCCCGTATTTTATTTATGCTTTTGAATTGCATCATTGGAGCTTGATCTCTGGTTCGATGGATTTTGATGGGGAAAGATTCACTGTTTAAAAAAGTGACTTTTATTGACATATTTGTAGTTAGAAACTACACTGTAGAAAAATATCTGTTAATTAATATTTGTTTTCCTATTTAGTGATTCACAAGTGGTTTAAGGTTGTGAATTGCATTATGGGATGTTGATCTCTGCTCTGTCGACGTTTGATGTTGAACTCAAGTGTCTTTTATTGACAGTTTTTTTTGTTAATAAAAATCTTATTTTGGTAAATTAAAACAAACACAATTTAAGTATATAAATAAGAAACAAATATAAAATATACTAATAAAAAACGATCAAAATAGATGGATAATTATTGTATATCTACACTAAAATCTATCTGTTAATTAACAGTTTTCCTATTTAGTGATTTACAAGTGTTTTTTATTTATTTATGGTTGTGAATTGCATTATGGGATGTTGATCTCTGCTTTGTCGACTTGAAATGTTGAAAATTTGACTCTTTAGTTGAACAAAGTGACATTTTAGTCATTTGAAATAATATAATGTATAAGAAATAATATATAGAGAAATACGTAACAGAAAATGCACTGGCAGTTTATTACAAGGATTTTGTAGCATAATATACAACACCAACCCAGATAATATATCACTTTAAACTATTAAACATTTTCATGAAAGTTTTTGGAAGAAAGATCAAGGTCCCATAAAGCAATCCAAAAGCATAAATAAACTAAGAAAAATAGAAACATGAATCACAAAATATGGAAAACTGCTAATTTATGGATATTTTTTTTACAGTGTGTAATATTGTTTGTGTGTGTGTGTGTGTGTGTGTGTGTGTGTGTGTGTAACTTCTTATTCCCACCATGAATAAACTATTCCCAGCCTGATCTCACAAGGAAACGTAACTATTTTTCGTTTTGTCAGTTTAGTGGCGTATAAATTCATGCAAGTTCAGTCGTACGAAAATGTATGCTTTTAAAAACCCAATCGTTATTGAGGGATGAGCAAATCGTGGTAAAATGTACGAATGAGATCATACGAATTCATATGAATTAGCCACTAATTAAAAAAAGATTCAAATTGCCATGAGATCGTGTTGGTATTCCTCACATTGTGGGGACCAAATGTCCACACAAGTATCGTAATACTAGTCAACTTTGACCAATTTTAAGTCTACTTGAGGTAACATGCAGATTGTTTCCTGTGAGGGTTATGGAAGGAGGATAAAATATAAAGTTTTTACATTATATAAATGATTACGTCTATGGGAAGTCCCTATAAAGATATCCGTATGTGTAGAAAGCTCTTTAACCCATTTCTGTTCTGTGATTTACATGACCAACACAGATAATATTTTGTTTCGAACTGAAAGTGTCTCGTTATTAAACATTTAGAGATTTAAAGTCAGAGGAGAAATCAAGCTCACATTATGCATTACAAAAGCAATAGAGAATCACAAACAATATATTGAAATGCAGTACGGCCACATTTGCTTTTAAAAATAAGAGTTGAAAAAAAAGTTGTTGTTGTTATAATAAAAATCCACATGGCAATTTTGGCAAAATTGTAAACAGTTTTTTGATCCTTGTTAAATGTTGTCTATATTCACTGCAGTTGTATATACACTGCAAAAAATACTTTTCTTACTCAGATTTTTTGTCTTGTTTCTAGTCCAGATATCTAAAAATTCTTAAATCAAGAAGCATTTTTTAGACGAGTAAAACATGTTGTCTTGTTTTTAAGAAATAATATGCCAAAATTAAGTGAGTTTTTCCGTAAAACAAGCAAAATAATCTTGTCAAAACGAAAAACAAGAAAAACGACAATATTTTTTGCTTGTCTAGAAAATGCTTCTTGATTTAAGATTTATTTTTAGATATTTAGACTAGAAACAAGACAAAAAAGATTTAAGATTTCAAGTTTCTTCTCATTTTGATGTCCACTACAAAATCTCACACCAAACTGTTGAGGTCAGACAAGTTCACTGTTGTAATTCCATTCAAACTCAATTTTATTTAGTGGCATAAACCAGTAGTTTACAAAAAAAAGATGATGTCCTCAGAAGCATCTGCTTGTGAAACTGCTGGTACAGACACATAATTGCTAACATACCTGTTAAAGGATAACTCAGTATCACTGCCATACAACTACTATATTGTTTGAGCAAAAAAAAATACAGTTTAACTTTAGCTAAATTATGTTGTGTTTACCAGGAGCAAAGGACTGGATCGGTAACAAATGAACTTGTAAAAGACATCTTCTCCTGGACTTTGAAGCTGACTTTACAAAAAGGGTAGAATAAATGATGAATTATACAAAGATCTGGCCTTTGGAATATGTGTGCTTTTATGATGGAACATTGTACCAAAGATGACATTTATTATTTAGATTAGTATCTCAGAAAATGTCGGCAGTAACTCTAGCTGAACCTTTCATTTGTAAATATATGGCCGTAATGATTATCATGTTTTACGGTGTCTCTCCCTCATCATATTATCCCATATCAGTTAGAATTTATGTTAGATTTAGAAACAGACTCTGTAAAACTCACCGTAGCAGTCGTAAACGCTTTAATATTATGCATTTTTATTTGGCATGTCATAATTTACCTATTTCACTCTTCGCCTTTTTATGAAAATCATTCATTTAATAATTTTCCTTCAGGTTAGTCTCTTTATTCATGAGGGATCGCCACAGTGGAATGAACTGCCAACTTATCCAGCATATGTTTTACACAGTGGATGCCCTTCCAGCTGCAACCCAGTACTGGGAAACATCCACTCATTCACACTCAAACACTACGGTAATATTATTTTATTTAATTCACCTATAGGATAAGCTTAAGTCTTCGGACTGTGGGGGAAACCGGAGCACCCAGAGGAAACCCACGCCAACACGGTGGGAACATGCAAACTACACACAGAATTGCCAACTGACCCAGGAGGGACTTGAACTAGCGACCTTCTTGGTGTGAGGTGACAGTGCTAACCAACGAGACACTGTATGGATATAATAAATACTTCTAATAACATTAAACAGAGGCAATCAATGG
Organism: Danio choprae; assembly: GCA_903798125.1. NCBI lineage: Eukaryota > Metazoa > Chordata > Actinopteri > Cypriniformes > Danionidae > Danio > Danio choprae. The sequence goes on along the minus strand of CAIGQW010054212.1, from coordinate 6,020,739 downwards.
TTCGAGCCCCAGTTGGGTCAGTTGGCATTTCTGTGTGGAGTTTGCATGTTCTCCCCGTGTTGGCGTGCGTTTCCTCCGGGTGCTCCAGTTTCCCCCACAAGTCCTAAGACATGCGCTATAGGTGAATTGTGTAATCTAAATTGTCCATAGTGTATGTGGGTCCTGGTCCTCCAGGTCAGGGGTTGAGCGTTGGGCTATTGACCCACCTTGTAAAAATTAGATGTTACGAACACCAACATGGTGCAGGTAAATATCAACTTTAATATAAACGGCCCTGGGTGTAAGTAACATTAAACAAATGTAAATTGTCATGAATAAAGTGGCTACAACAGTGACGGATTTCAGCAAAGCCCCCTGAGTTGAAGAAGGCCTGGGATGAGGTAGCGGTTTTTATATTTATGTGGACAATAATACTTTTTTAACATTTAAATTTTTTCATTCATTCATTTTCCTTCGGCTTAGTTCTTTATTTATCGGGGGTTGCCACAGCGGAATGACCCGCCAACTATTCTGGCATATTAATTGGCATATCCGTAGTTGGCAAATTCTGCCAACTACGGCCAATTTAGTTTATTCACTTCACCTATAGCGCATGTCTTTGGACTGTGGAGGAAATCGAAGTACCAGGAGGAAACCCACGCCAACACGGGGAGAACATGCAAACTCCATACAGAAATGCCAACTGGCCCAGCCGGAACTCGAACCAGCGACCTTCTTGCTGTGAGGTGACAGTGCTAACCACTGAGCCACCGTGACGCCCCATTCCTTTTTTTTCATATTTAATATTTTTTTTGTGTATTGCTGTACAACCTCTGTGTGTACTAAGCAATGTGTATGTGTGTTTTGGACCCCCATAGACGCATAACACTAACGCGCTCTTTGAATAACTAATAAAAACCTTGCTGCATTGACTTCAGACCAGCTTTTAGGTGGCGTAGTCTCTTTCACAATGCGCAATAACACACCTCCTTTTCAGACCAGCACAGCCATGAACGCACAGAGAGGCACAAATGCATTTTTATTTAAACAATTGGTCAGAAAATAACACAAAAAACCCCACATAGCACCAGGTGTATGTTTGGGCCCAATGTTTTCACTCACATGAGTAGCCTACTTGATAACTAAAACAACAAAGATGTACTACAAATCTGTACGCATGTACGTTTCTTTAGAAAATGGCTTCACCAACTTTTCTTAAAAATGCAACAATAACAACAAAACATCAGTGTACCGAGTCACTTCGCTCTGATGACTTCAGATGTCATCTGATTGCTCTTGACCTTTGATTGACTGCTATCTTCAAAGATAACACTATGATATCATAGATTTCCAGATATGGTATCATTTTTTTTCGGTTGTGTGAGGTAAATGTTATCATTTGAACTCCTTGTTTTTTTCAACACAGCTTTAAGGACCTCCCTTTTTAAATGCAATAAAGCTGATTTTATAACACTGCATAGTCACGGTGAAACTGCAGTGATTTTGTCAAAAATATGCTGGCATACTGTTACACGAAACAGATCTTGTCCTATGATTATCTGTTTTTAAGTGCTCAACATCATAATCCGAGCATGACGCTGCAGATTCTTTGTGATAATAAAATGTTTACGATTAAATGTTGAGGTGTAAAATGACAATGAACCAATGAAATGGAGGATTTCAGGTAAACATGTCAATACTGTTATAATGGGATTTAAACAAAATACTTTTTTATAAAGCAATAAAGCATTTCTCATAAAACATCTAAAGCAAACATCATTCATAGTTGAGATTTATTAGCCCACATAATGCAAAATCATTACACGGAGTAATAAAATAATGTTTTTGAAGGTTATATATTCATATATACAGTGCTCAGCATATATAAGTACACCCCTCACAAATCTATCTTTTAAATTCATATTTTTAATAGGAACCTATACAATATTATATTTGTGCATATATATTAGATTAATCCATACTGAAGCCAAATCTGGAGCTCATCTAACAAAATAACTTACGATAACGGTCCAAAAACTAGTACACCCATATTTATATGTTATAGAAAAATATTAAATACAAATTTAAAAAGAGGAAAAATCAAGAAAAGCAAAAAATTACCAAATTTAGTTGAAATTTTGTAGGTTGTAATTTAAAAAAAATTTTTGCAATATTTTGCTTGAATTTAATTGTATTATCTTTCAATTTCTAAATATGCTTGGGGACTAAAATATTATTTTAATATATATATATCTGTTTAATAAATGTTTTGTTTAAATGCACAAAAATACATTGCCTATATTCAATGAGAAATGGATATATTCATTTTTAAAATGGGGTGTACTCAATTATGCTGAGCACTGTACATATATATATATATATATATATATATATATATATATATATATATATATATTCTTTTCGGCTTAGTCCCTTTATTAATCATGGGTCGCCACAGCGGAATGAACCGCCAACTTATCCAGCATGTTTTATGCAGCCGATGCCCTTCCAGCTGCAACCAATCACTGGGAAACACCCATACACTCTCATTCACACACATACACTACGGACAATTTAGTTTACCCAATTCACCTATAGTGCATGTCTTTGGACTTGTGGGGGAAACCGAGGCTCGAACCAGCAACCTTCTTGCTGTGAGGCGACATTGCTCCCTACTGCACCGCAATATATATATTATTGTTTTTTTTTTTTACATAAATATCAATTAATACTTAGTTCTATATTTACTATTCTATATATATATTTTTTATGACACAACTATTGCTTAATATATTAAAAAACAAAAAAAATAACTATATGGCTTAAATACATACAAGATGATTTGATTTTTTTATTTTGAAAAAAAAATTCATTTTAAAAATAAAACAGAAAACAATAATCATATAAATAATCAAGGTCTATAATACTCTCTCTCTCTCTCTCTCTCTCTCTCTCTCTCTCTCTCTCTCTCTCTCTCTCTCTATATATATATATATACTTTTTTGATACAAATATTGCTTAGTAGATATAAATAGCTACACATGGTTTAATACATACATGTCCAAAATGATCCGAATGCAAAATGGTGACCTATTTAAAAGTAAAAATTGTGAGGGAAAAAAAAATCTGAAAATACATAAACAAACAACCAAAGAATGTACATTTTAAAGCCTACAAGCAAGTTTCATCACTTAGTAAAACTATGCAGCTGTTTTTAAACATTTCTCTTCTGGGTTAAAGTACACTCAAATGCTTTATCAGACTAAATGAATTAGAAAACCCATTAAAAACCCATTTTATTTGATTAAATTAGAAATAATTTCATGAAGAAAGACACAAATGAAGTATCTGGACAAAATCAATTTTAATGTAACAGTAACATTTAATATAAATTATTAATGCGCAACATTTACTGTTTTCATAATTGGTCTATAGCTGGCAGAAAACACATGTTAGAACTTTACAACATCACAGACAAAATACAAAACAACACTTTAAACAAAACTGGAAATACGGTTCTGAAATGAAAGATATGTTGTCAATGATTGGACCCTGTAGTGCTTTGGACTCAAATGACGGTCAGTAATGGTATGAGGGAGACAATGATTGGCAATGTATTGCATGTATGGCAATGATTGATAACACATAATAACAACAACAACAACAGAAAAACACATTGATCAGACAAGCCAGCTTAAAACGGGGAGAGACTGGGCACTTTTATATTAATGTCCCCGATATTGATGTTACGGGGGATTTCAGGAAGATTCATGTTTTTGACAGCGGAAACAGCTCGTGCCGGTGCTGCAGACAGACCACCCTGCAGAAAAAGCACACAAATATTGTATTAGCATTATTATTTAGTACAAACTAATTACAAAACAAATTTATTAATTAATTTTAAAAAGCACAGTATGGAACATTAAATTATAAGAGCCCTTATTGGGGTTTTTTCTCATTTCATCAACAGCATTTTTGTGCGAAAAACCTTAAGTTTCTTAAATAGAAATCTTGGCTCAAGATGATTTTTTTTAATCAAACGTTTTCCATCATGGTTTTGTTTTGGGTTTTTTGTTTAGTTTTTTTGCATTTTGAATTTCTCCCCAAAAAATCTTTTACATTCATTTATTTATTCATTCATTTTCTTTTTGGTTTAGTGTCTTTATTAATCTGGGGTCGCCACAGCGGAATGAACCACCAACTTATCCAGCATATGTTTTACACAACGGATGTCCTTCCAGCCGCAACCCATCACTGGGAAACGTCCATACACACTTATTCACACACATACACTAAAGACAATTTAGCTTACCCAATTCACCTATAGCATTTGGACTATAGTCTTTGGACTTGTGGGGGAAACTGGAGCACCCGGAGGAAACCCACGCCAACATGGGGAGAACATGCAAACTCCACACAGAAATGCCAACTGGCCCAGCCAAGGCTCGAACCAGCAACCTTCTTGCTGTGTGGCGATTGTGCTAGCCACTGCACCACTGCGTCGCCCAAAAATATCTTTTACACTAACTTACTAACTTTATCTTGGCTCAAGATGATTTGATTTTTTAAAAAACCACAAAACACTTTCCATCATGAGGTTTTTTTTTTTTGTGCATTTTGAATTTTCTCAAAAAAATCTTTTACATTAATTTTATCTTGGCTCAAGATGATTCGATTTTTCGATTATTTTTCGAGTTTAAAAATTCTTTATTATTATTATATATATATTTTTTTTACCATTAGAAATTACTATACTCATTATAGTATCATTAATTAAATCTATTTTAATATATATTAAACAAATATATGTGATTCTGGACCATAAAACAAGTCATAAATGTAATGTTTTATACATTATCTGAAAGCTGAATAATAATAATAACTTGGCCAAAACTAAGTTGGGTTTTTACATATTTACGATTTAAATTTTACTAAATATCTTCATGGAACATTATCTTTGCTTAATATTCAAATGAACTTTAGCATAAAAGAATAATCTATCTTTTGGTTATTGCCAAAAATAAGGTCCAGTGTCACGTGTAAAGTTTATTATCAATATCTGAATGTTTTTAACTTCTCGGCTGACTAAAATGTTTATAATAAACTCATAAATCGATTTTTTTTCCTATTGAACTTATACTATTAGTGCATATGTACTGATCTGTCTTAAATACCCCAGAATTTTTTTTTTGTGCCCATAAATAATTAAAAAGAAATTATAAATCCAATCCACTCAGTCCAGTAGAAATGTTAGGGCTAAAACTGGTCCAAAACAAGGATGTAAAAAGGTAAACAAATTGTAATCACGCTTATATATTTTTTTATCATATATGATTGTATTATATTTCGATTTTTTTTTTATTATATATATATTTTTTATCATTGCAAACAAAAAACTAACCTGACCTGGCCTGCTCTCAACAGATCTTTTCTTCAATACTGCCTCGTGCAACATTTCCTCAGTGTAACTGCCTCTACCATACACATGTATACATGAGAGTATACGTCTAGTGTTGTCAAACATTACTGATCACCTCTAATCCAGATAGGATATCATATGACAGTCAATCACTGATACCAGCACAGACACCTTTCACCATTATATGAAGTACTGATACGGTCAAAAGATTTGCAGGAAAAAGAAAACGATACTCATCACGCTAATGTGAACATTCCCAAGCCTCTGCGTCAAAAATGCTATTAAAAACTCCATGTGTATTTTTACTATTCAACCATGTTAAAAATCATATACAGCATATACACAGCATATACAGTTGAGGTCAAACATTATTAGCCCTCCTGTGATTTTTCTGTTTCTTTTTTAAATATTTCCCAAATTATGTTTAACAGAGCAAGGACATTTTCACAGGATTTCCTATAATATTTATTCTTCTGAAGAAAGTTTTATTTCGGCTAGAATGAAAGCAGTTTTTATTAATATTTTTTTAAAACCATTTTAAGGTCACTATAATATTTTTTAGATAGTCTACAGAACAAACCATCATTATACAATGATTTGCCTAATTACCCTAACTTGCCTAATTAACATAATTAAGTCTTTAAATGTCCCTTTAAGCTGAATACTAGTATCTTGAAAAATATCTAGCAAAATATCTAACAAATTGTGTACTGTCATCTTGGCAAAGATAAAGTTATTAGAAATTAGATATTAAAACTTATGGTTGTTGAAACAATCTTCTTTCCATTAAACAGCAATTGGGGGGAAAAAATATACAACGGGGCTTATGAATCTGTCTTCAACTGTACACTTTGCATAAACACTGCATGTCTAAAACACTAGGCATCTAAACCGGAGTGACTCGTAAATGCTTTGCGTAAATGTGAACTCGCCTCTGATTTCTCCATTCTGTTCTGAAGCTCCACCTGAGCAACAATTTCATTCATATTTGTTTCCAGAACCATCCCGCCCATCACAACTTCCTGGAGAATATAATGGACCTGGAATATACAAACAACAAAAAAATGTAAACATTTGAAAGAATCAGATTCTGCCTTTTGTTTTACGACATTAGCTTAAAGGCATAGTTCACCCAAAAATGAAAATCCTGCGATCACTTCCTGACTCTTCAGTTGATCAAAACCTATTTTAGTTTCTTTTTTCTGTTAAACACAAAAGAAAATATTCTGAAAAATATTGGTCGCTGGCACATATTGATGTCCAGAAAACAAATATTTTTATGCTGCTTTAACTTATTTTAATATTCTACAGTTCTACAAAGTTTAACTTAATATGTTTAGTCAGTTTCATTGATGCAAGTTGAGATGACGAAGTTCATTTGATTCAACTAAAAAAGTTAAGTCAAATATTTTTTACAGCTTTTTTGCGTTAACTCAACTTTTAACCCAAACTTTTTTGCCTTAAATTTTTAAGTTGAGTCGATGTCATTGTATTTACAGTGAAATCAATGGGTGATTTCATGCGCATTCTTCCAAATATCAACTCAGCTTTTTTAAGTTGACTCAACTTTTAACCAAAGTACTGTAGTTGACTAGATTTGAGTTTAATTAAATTTACAAAATGTCATCAAGTTCCCATAAAATTTTAGGTTGAGTCATTGTTGTTGTTTTTACAGTGAAGTCAATGGGTGCCAGCAACTTGCATTCTTCAAAATATCAACTCAGCTTTTTTGAGCTGACTCAACTTTTAACCAAAGGGTTAGGGTTGACTAGATTTGAGTTTAATTAACTCAAAAACAAGTGGTCATCAAGTTTCCTTAAAATTTTAAGTTAAGTCAATATTGTTTTGTTTTTTTACAGTGAAGTCAATGGGTGCCAGCAACTCGCATTCTTCAAAATATCAACTCAGCTTTTTTTGAGTTGATTCAACGTTTAACCCAAGTGCTGTAGATTTAGGTTAAATAAACTAAAAAAAAAAGCCATCATCAAGTTGCCTTAAAATTTTAAATTGAGTCAATGTTGTTTTTTAGAGTGAAGTCAATGGGTGCCAGCATTGTTCAAAATATCTTCTTTTGTGCTCAACAGAAGAAAGAAACTCCACATGAGAGAATAAATGATCATTTTCTTTTTTTTAGGCGACTCTACCATAACCCTAAAAATTCACATAAACACACATGACAAACGTTTCATGTGGCGTATTCGAAAACAAATGTGTCCAATTACTGTAAAAAAGCCAATGGTTATCATTTTCCACGTCATTCCTTCCACTCATAAAACAATATTTCTGATTAGATAACCAACCAAGGCAGTGCAGCATACAATTCTATCAGCGTATATATTTTATGACGGTGCCATAACCCAACAGGCCATTATCAGAAAGGATATTCCAACCTATATCTCAACTTATGAATTATGATCACTCCGATTATTTATACCCTGATGGAAATTTATTGCCATGTTTATAATACAAAACATGGTCAAATGTTTGATGATTCTCTATAAAATAATCAATAACAACAAAACTAACCTTATCCATGTGGAAGATTAAGTCCAGTTCGCACACATTCTCAAAGCATTTGTCCAGGGTTTCCACAAAGACCTGTATTATTATGATAGAAAATACAGAAGTGTGAACAACAACATGCTCTTTCAACCTGATTTCAGAAAGACTCACATAACATTTCAGATTGTGTAAAATAATCATAAAGGAGTTAATCAACTACTAATGCTAATAATGAATCATGATGCTGCATGACAATGCTATGCTGGCATGATTACAAGGTTAGGTAGCCTTAATAAGGTAAAGTTTACACTAATTATTTCTGTCAATCAATGATTGCACTAAAACCAAGGTATGTATTAAAGTGCCTTTCTTGATGCTGGCACACTATCATTTGTTTAATGTGTAACTGTGAACATTGCACAATAAATTAGGTTATCGTTTCCCAAAAAAAAGAAATGAATTATCTGGAATTTCTGCTTTATGAGGAGAAAAAAAACATATTTTTGAACTTGCATGCATGTAAAATTATGTACATTTACAATACAGTCCGTTGATTTATTGCAATCCTAGAATTTAATGCAAAATCAAGCAAATTCCGCACAATATTTTCTCCAATTGCTGCACATTATTAGCAGATTTTGTACAGATTTGTTAAATGATGTGGCTTTATGGGAACTCACATTCAACCAGAGCCCAATTAAAGCAGGCTGTGTGTGTTTAATCAATCACTTAACTTCTATGAGTTGCTATAAATGTGCATAGTCTCCTTATAAACGATGTTTACATTGTAATATCCATGTAAGTACTTGGCACTTTTCTCATTTTTTCCCCTCAGTCTTTCTTCTTCTTGCATATAAATAAATACATAGACAAAAAAGGTTTTGCAAGATGTGAATATTATATATAAAACATAATGACTCAAGAAATACTGCACATTCTGAGAAAAACACCATTGAATCAGTCATTTTACACCATAAAAGAAATCAGAAAAAAAGCATAATGGGGCACTTTTTTCATTTTGTTTCTCTTCTGTTTCATTTTCTTCCATATAAATAAATTAAATAAAAATGTTTTACAAGATGTGAATAGTCAAAGAATATTGTAGAGTATTGTGAATATTGTAACAACTCAAGAAAAACTGCAAATCCTGAGAAAAACACCATTGAATCAGTCATTTTACGCCACATAACATCTGAAAATAGCATAATAGAGGCACTTTTCTCATTTAGTTTTTCTTCTGTTTCCTTTTCTTGCATATAAATAAATAAAAAAGGGTTTTTACAAGATATGAATATCATCAAAGCCTATCAACTCAAGAAATACTGCACATTCTGAGAAAAATACACCATTGAATCTGTCATTTTACGTCGCTAAAAAATCTGTAGACCATTTTGAGGGATGTAAACAATACCATGGTCCTAATGTATTTACTGTTTTAGATTTTTAATTTGCATAGCTTCTAAGAATCCAGAAAGCTCTACATATTAATATTTTTTAAATGACAGCTGTTAACATTAGTTATAACTGTATCACATCTTGTTACAGTTCTGTTCACCTGTTTTCTAATATCAAAACATAAAATGCCCTCTTTTGGCTATAAGCTGTATGTGCTACTGCAGTATGTGTTCACCTGTATGAGATCAAGAATCCCCAGCTCGCTCTCTGACGAGTCCACGCAAAACACAAAATACAGAGTGGCATAGTGTCTGTAGATCAGCTTGTAGTCAGAGCCGCCGATCAAGCTAAAAACGAGGGGCAAAACTTCAGTAATTGACTTTCATACAATCCTGAGTATTGATATGTGCAAGATTATTATGCAAAAGCCTTTCTATCACCTTCCGCCTTCCAGAAAATTGCAGACATTATCATCTCTTTTGGATACCAGATGAAAGGTCTCCCTGATGATCTGCTGCTGCATGTCTTCAGCCTGTGAAAAGAACATTCATTCATTTTCTTTTCGGCTTAGTCCCTTTATTCATCAGGGATCGCCAAAGTGGAATGAACCGCCAACTTATCCAGCATATGTTTTACACAGCGGATGCCCTTCCAGCTGCAACCTAGTACTGGAAAACACCCATACACTCTCACATGCAAACTTAATTTAGTTTATTTAATTCACCTATAGCGCATGTCTTAGGACTGTGGGGGGAAAGCAGAGCACCCGGAGGAAACACACACGAACACGGGGAGAACATGCAAACTCCACACAGAAATGCCAACTGGCCCAGCCGGGAATCAAACCAGCGACCTTCTTGCTATGAGGCGACAGTGCTAACCACTGAGTCACTGTGTTCCCCCATGAAAAGAACATATATTAATTTTATTTAAAAGTAGCTTATTCTGTTTTTTCATATGAATACATTATACATTAACAAACATATGTGCTTAGTAGTAAATTAAACAGCAGCACTATACACATAAAAACGGAATGCGGTTTGTATAGATTTAGATTAGTAAATGATTGAGGTAAAGTTGGATTTACATTCTCACATTTGGACTTTCTCTTTAATAATATAGTTTTAGAATAGTATTATTTACAAATTTTAAATGGGGAAATCATATTAGCAGCCAATAACTGTCAAAGTACAACATTGTTCACAGTCAATGAAATAGGGCTAATGCTAACGTTCAGACCCAATATTCAAAGTAGCGTGGTAAACAATATAAAGACAGTTAAATGAACGACTGTGCGAATATAAAACCAACTTTACCTCAAATATCAGTTTTGTGGATGATATAATATAGATAACTTATACTTGTATTAAATATATTTAAATTCTTAATGAGGGAATAATTTTCCAGAAAACAGCTGTGACAACAATGAAAGTAAGTCCTTTTTACTCACTACAAAACGTTAGACAGATATTATATATGTATGTTTAACTGTGGATTATTTAATAAATCAATATTAATTAAAAACCAGCGTATAGTATCAATGGTAAAGACGAAGAGTTAACTGGTAAATGCGGTTTCATTGGTGTTGCGCGTCTTACAAAATATTGGTAGAATCTGATCAGCCGGGGTTTCCCATGGTTGTTAAAAATGAGAATAGCCTTGATCATCGTTGCTTTATGCTTATTTTTGTATGTGGTTATTTAGCTAAGCGTCTGCTTGTCAATAAAAACGACTCGATATACTTCCGTGTCTCGTGACTTTTTTTCCAGTATAAAAGTCCTTGGAATTAAAGCTCCAGGGTGGAAAATTTACACGCAGAGTTAGCTTTTTTTTGTCATTTAAGTGCTTCAAAATAATTATTGATAATTTAACGTTATATTTATTATTTATGTTATATTTTTGTCAAGTATACTTCATAGATATGATAATATTGTGGTAGATAATATAAATGTCCTCGTTTAATTTTTGCTACATTTTGTACAAATGAACACACACACACACACATACAAAATAACAAATATCAAAGAATAAAGTGCTGAAATATATTCTAAATATATACATATATTCTACTCTATACTTCAGAAACTACCATGACCATGGATGCTGTGTTTGCTCATTTCAGCACTTTATTCATTCATTCATTTTCATTTCGGTTTAGCCCCTTTATTAATCTGGGATCGCCACAGCGGAATGAACCACCTTCAGCACTTTAGTCTTTGATATTATCAATATATGATATTAACAATATTTTGTAAATTCATAAAGTTTTTTTATATTTGTTACATAGATTTTTGTACACTCACTTTCCTTCTGCTTAGGAATAGGATCGCCACAGCGAAATGAACCGCCAATTTATTTTTGCACATTAAATTTGAAATATATATTCATATGTTCACATAGAAAGTATTTACTGCATATGTTTACAAGTAAAGTCTTTATTTTCTTTGTAAATTATTGATAAAACCCCATCTTCCATTAGCGATTTTTAAGAAACTGCTAATACCTTGATCATATAATCAATCATTTAACATTGCTTAATTATCCGTAAATCAATTTACGATCCAATCAAAGCTTAAATCAAATAAGAAACGTATGAGCCGAGAACTTTTATTTTGACGCACTCGCGGAACACCGCGGCATGACCCGGAAGTTCTGAATTTCCTCTTGTCGCATCACCCGTGTGTCGTGTCTGTCAGCAAGCTGTTACTTACATAAACAATTCGATGTAAAATATGAAACATTTGACAGGAGAGTGACAATAAACAGCCGCCGCGTGAAGGATGAGACGCTGTTCAGTCGCTCGTGTTCGTAAACCGCAATAAAGAAGAGTGTTCTGGAAACGCTGCTGTTTACGTTGATACAAGCACATCAGATTTATTGCGAACAGTAGCTTTCAGACTTCACTTGGTAAGTGCATCCTCGTGAACCTTTTATATGTTCGACAAGATTAACACCTATGTTTGTTTTCTGATTTCCTGATGATAAATCACGTGCATGTGTTAATATAATTATTATTCAAATTAGTGCAGTAAAAATATATATTTTAATTGTAATAAGGGTGTGTCTCTGAGGCTAAAACAGATACAGATGAAAGTCTGTTCCTTTGTAAAGAGCAAACAGTGATGTCGTTTGTTTTCACATTCCTAAATCAACTGACCCTAGAAAAGGGCTCTAAACGAGTTCATAATCATAGTAAAACACACACACGCATACATTTTAAAGAAATTTTAACTGACCTGCATTAACCTAGAAAATGCTCTTAAATAGTTCATGACCATAGTAATACACACACACACACACAC
>CAIGQW010054212.1:5992787-6008132 GCA_903798125.1 Danio choprae | reverse complement strand
AATAGTTCATGACCATAGTAATACACACACACACACACACACACACACACACACACGCATATAAACAATTTTTAAAGAAATTTTAACTGACCTGCATTACTCTAGAAGAGGCTCTTAAATGGTTCATGACCATAGTAATACACACACACACACACACACACACACACGCATATAAACAATTTTTAAATACATTTTAACTGACCTGCATTACTCTAGAAGAGGCTCTTAAATAGTTCATGACCATAGTAATACACGCACATAAGAATTTTAGGTGTGATTTGTGATTTTAACCTCTCACGCAAGAAAATGGCATTTGCTGGTTTGTTCAAACTGCTTGTTTAAATTAAGCTAAAAACAAAAGTTGAGTTTTTTGTGGGGGATAACTTAATTGTTTTATGTTCAATCCACTTACATTTGTGAAAACTAATCATTTAGCTTAATTCCTTCATATTGTGCCAACACAAATCTATTATGTGGAACCCAGCCTCTTTTTAGTGTATAGAAACTTCTAGTGTTGATAATCAGCATCACTTGTGTCTCTTTTGTGTCTTAAATAACCCATAAATAGATGCAGAATTAAGTGATTTAACCCTTTTTCTACACTCACAAACCTGATTATTATTTTAATGATTTATTTTTGTTTTATCCCAGCACAGAACGGAGCATCCGTGAATAATCCGCTTCATCTCTGAGTGAGTTTCATTGCTGTTAGAACCTGGATGGAAGTCATGTGATCTGTAGATCCTGGAACGGGTTTAGTGAAGCTCTCGATGCTGTTTGCAGTGTGATTTGTGAGGGGTGTGGTGGAGCTTTATCTGCAACTATTTTCTTACCTCAAACTTCCTTATACCCAACAAAGCCTGTGGAAATGCAGCAAATCGGCTCATATTTCAAGTTGAAAAATAAATAAAAGAGGAACTACGTATTATTATATGTGTGTTTTTATAGTGCATTTGTAGTCTGGCCTACCTGCTGAATATCGGTTTCATATTCTTGTTAAACTAAACCTAGAGTAAATGTCCAATGTTTGTTCCTGTAGTGTTTCGGAATTTATACTAGATGGCGCAATTGCGTCACATTTAGGCTCACTGTCACACAATTTATCTATCTAGACGTGCTTAAATGTAATTGTTTTGCTTTCGTTATAATTGATCTTACTAAATGGGTAATAATTATTAGCTATTTAAATAAAATAAATATGAAATAAACTCTGGACTTTAAAAGCAACTCTTTGGAATTAAAATAAATATAGTTTTAAGATGCGAGATGCATGAAATACACATTTAAGATGTGGGAGATTACATATAAAAGAGTAAATGACAGTAAGTCAATGATGGGCTTGTGGAAAGCATGCCATCATACATTTTTATTAGAACTCTGCACTATACTATTTATATATAAATATACTACTTTTTTTAATGTTTCTCTTGATTTTCTTTTCCTGTTTATTAAATTCTTGTTTAATAATGGTTTAACAGTTTAATAAAACTGTTTTGTTTAAATGCACAAAATTTATATAAAATATAAATTTTTCAAAAAGGGGTGTATTGTTTTTGCTGAGCACTATATGGATGCATGTATGTATGTATGCATGTGTGTGTGTGTGTTTGTATATGCATGTAAATATGTAATTCATAAATTGCTGGAAAAGTTTGAAAATCCACCTGGAATGTGCTTGAAAATTGCTTAAATTTCACTTTGGAAAATGTGTGCATGTTAAAAGCAATAATTGTTTTTGTATTTCTCACAGATGTTGGGGATGTGACCCTCTCTCACATTATGATCTCAGCCACTCATGTGATCATGACTGTCCATCCTGTCCTGGTCCTGCTGCCCATTCTGGGACTCTTTGTGCTTCCATGTGCTCCCACACATTCTCTGAACGGCCTCACGATTGTGGCTAATAAGACTGTGGTAGACCCAGCTGAGTGTGGGACTGAACTTTGTAAGTCTGTCTGTTGTAGTCATTCCATTATAAATGCTAGTTTCTTAATAGATTTTTCTGCCTTTTTAGTTTTCATTCCAGCATTTGACGATAACATGATTGCATGACAGTAATTATAAGGGGTTCTTTGGGGAAAAAAGTGACCATTTTAAACTATAAATGTTATTCATATTTTTCATTTTTATTTGAGGTAGTTTGTAATATATTTGAATATTATTTATTTATTTTTATTATTATTATGGTTTCTGTCTTATTGAAATGACCTTATACAGTGTTTGCCCAGGGTCTTAAAATGTTTTACATTTCAAAAAATAAATTATAGGCCTTAAAGTCTTATATTCACTGAAATATTGTCTTGTAGGTCTTAAATAATTGAAAACAGGTCTTAATTTTTCTATGCTCATGTAAAGCTAACCCAAGCGGGTCAACACGCAACACACAATCCTTCTCAATAGAACTTTTAACATAACTCTATTTATAACTCTATTTACCAATATGGTTTAATTATCGTCCTTACCAATAATATTTGTTTAAAAGTTCTCTGTGTATTTATAGTCTAAATATGGTGAGGACGCTGACCTGGACGGTGTGTTGTGCATACATTTAGTTTATTATAGTTTATATACTAGTTTTTTTTTTGTAAGATATGTTAAAAAATGTGTATGCATACAACTAGTGTTTGCTTGTTTTGACAGTTTATTTCAAATATGTGTCTAAGAAATAAATAATTATGTTATAATATAAAATAAATTCCTGTATAAGTGTGAAATTTCATTTATAATGGTCTTAAAAAGTAAATTTGACTCTGAAACCTGCAGAAACTCTGTTATAAACAATACAATGAATATGCAATATTAATAAGATTACATGGACACTTTTTTGTCGCAAATCCTCATTTGTGCAAAGCATTGTGTTAATTTTATCTTTGTGTCTTATCTACATCAGCGGAATGTGAACAATTTTTAGTACGTCATAGAATACAATCTTTAAAGGAATAATTGCTATTTTTGTCCATGTGGACCTATTTCTGTCAACATTTTGTCGCTCATGTCATTCCAAACCTGTATAACTGACTTTATGAAATGCACAAAAGAAAATATTTTTAAGAACAATAAGAACCAAACAGCACTGGACTCATTTCAAATTCTTAACATGTCTTTTGTATTCGACAGAAGAAAGAAAGTGACGCATGATGGTGAATTGACTTTTTTGAGTGAACAATCGCTTTAAAATTGGAAAACTATACTTGTGTATGATTTAAAAAGTCCGTATCCACTTGTTAAGTGTGACATCACGCAAAGCAGCTTCCGGGTCCAAGCGCTCTATCAAACTATATGGGGAGACTCAACAAATGGTAATAATAAATGTTTACAAAGTGATGTAATACTTTCGAAAGTCACAATCACAATATATATATATAACCATGTCTAATATCAGATGACCAGAAAGTGATTAAATTTTTTATAAAATGTTAAAATATTGGTGTCTGTGATGCAGCAAGCCCAACTCAAATGAGTAGCGACTTATTATAGGCAAGAGTATTTTTATATGTCACGACTTAACAAGCCGATAAGGCAAGTGACAGTCCCATCAACTGGCCAAAGCTCTAACATGGGGCATCTTTATAGTTAGTTGGTTCCTGATTTGATTGTTTTCCACTCTTTCCTAGCATTAAACCAGCCTTTTGTCTTTTCTGTTTTTTTTTGGACTGCTTGAGAATGAAATGCTATCTGCGTGCAACCTTCACAGATATAAAGGGGTACCTGTGGAATATAATTTTTTTTTTTTTTTTTTTTTTTTTTTTTTAAGTAAAGCCATATGTTTTGTTTTGCCTTTTTATACATCATGTTTTCCCCTTGAAGGACGTGCGCTTTCAAAGAGGGCCATGTGTTTCACATTTAAGATGAAAGGGAGGCCTGGGCTGGCTGTTCTGCTTATGCGCCAGGCACTGCTTCAGTGGGTCCTTCCCTTCTTACAGTCCTCGTCAAGACATGCTCTTTTTTTAATTAAATCACTTTCTTTTTTTCCCTCCTTTCACTTCGGCCACACACGTTGCACTTGACTATCTTGCCACCTCTGTAAACAAGCAGACAGCCGAAATGACCCCGGGGTGGGGGGTTTCTGGCTTTGTGTTTGGGGGTAGAACTCCTGGCCCTGCCCCCCTGTCCCATAACGCATACACGCGTTGGTATTGAGTTTCCATCACGTTAACCGTATAGAGATCGAACGCAAGGTCAGAATTGCCACCGCCATCTGGAAGTCTGCAATGTTTGGAATGATGGCGAGCTATAAATACATAAGCATTCCACATTCCAGCGGAGGGAACGGTGTGTTTTTTTGACACGTCAAAGACCAATCGGACCTGTGGTGACTGCAAAAATCAAGCCAGGTCCTCTATGGTTTCATACCCGAATCTTTGCGCTTTTGGATTGGTCGGTTTTTCTGCTTTTAACAGCTGGAGAAGTGTTTAAAAGAGGGGAAAAATGCAACCGATGCAGCTGGCCTCTCGATTTAGTGTGTCAACACTGACCAAGTGATGATTCAAGCTCCGTTTTTTTACCTCACCGAATTATTGATTCACCTAGAGCTTTTAAACACTTGCTGATTGTCCATTGGCTCGCTCCAGAAAGGGAAATGGGGGCATTTTAGCATTTCTGCAGTGCCAGCGCAAGCACATTCTTTCTAGCCCCGTTGGTCCCGCCGCCTGCTTAAGTAATCAGGGGAAGTGGGAATAAGGCAAAAAAAGTGGAGACGGATGTGAAGGTTGAGGTGTGCTGTACCTAACGCACACATAGCTGCTGGGATAGGATCAAAGAGAGGTGCGGCGAGGCCTGTTTTTCCTCCCAGACGTCGCTCGTTCTCCAAGACTGCAGAGCTCAGGATATGCAGTTTGACATCCAGTAATGAGCATTCAGGGAACGTCTTTGTCCCAATGAAAACAACCCGAGGTTGATGAGTCACAGATCGCACTGTTCATTTTATTTCACATTTTAAAACCGACTGTAAAATATATTTTGCCGTGACACTCTAAAAAGAGCAGTTAGAAACTTACTATGGGTGATTTGTCTTATTGAATTTGGATTATGATATTTGGGGAATGGGATATTGGTGAAACGCATGGTTACATTTTTAATTTCTTGTTTATTTCCAAATATTTATTTGTATTGGATTTGCTCAAAATGAAACTTTGCCGTTTATTTACTCACCTGCAGGCCTTTTCTTTTCTTTAGTAATACACATTGTTTTTTAATAGCTGAAACTATTCATGCAATACATAGTATTCAAGTTAAACCGATAGTTCTCCCAAAAATGAAATCTGTCATTTACTCACCCTTCATTTGTTCAAAATCTACTGCGCAGAATAAGATATTTTGATGAATTTGTACCCATTGACTTGCATAGTAGTTTTCTTTCATAATACTGAAGTCAGTGGGTACCATAAACTCTGCAAACATCTTACATGATTTAATTCCAATAATAATCTTGATTGATTTGTTCTTCATTTTTCAGGTCCTCAGAACAAATCCTGCACCCATGCCTTTCTTTATAAAGAAAAAATATGTTTTCTGATTAGCTGTCCGAATAATACCCAGAACACGTCTTGTGGAAATTACACAAATTTCATCGACCTGTTAGCCGAACAAGATGCAAACTCAACAGGTAATACTTTTATCTTACTGTATGATCTCAGTGCTATTCTTCTTCAAGATTTCTTTTCCTTATTTTACTCCCTCATTTAGTGCAGCATCACAACTCAAGTGCATTATCTCATTTTTATCATGCTTTATCAGTGTTTCTATGTCTTAGATTATAAATATGTTTATTTAATCATATATTTTTTTTGTCTCATGAATCTCTTGTAGTCTGTAGTTAGCCATCTTTAGCAGAAGCTCTGCAATTTCGTTAAATCCTGGATAATCCTGGTTTTGTGATTGCATTGGATTAGTTTTGTTTAGTTTTACATCTTATTTTCTAATATTATATAAGGGGACATGTTATTGATTAATTTGTTAAGATTTATTATTGGTTTATTGATTATTATTGACTACGTTCACTGATTAAAACCAACTCTGGAGCAATTGCGATTGACATGACCAGACCTTAAAACTTCTATGCCTAAGCACACCTGCTGTTGTTGTTTTCTTTTCCATAACAGTTCAATATAGGTTCCAGTAGATTTTCATTTCTGTGCGTCACGGTGGAAATTTTGGCTCCATTTTGAGTCCTCTACACAATACGAATTCTCAACCGAAATATATCCATCACATGCACAATGATCACGTTTTGACCAAAACACAGCATAAAAAGTGTTTTCTCAGATACCGTGCTAAAAATGAATGCTGGGTTTTATATGCGAGTCATTTTCAAACCAAGACAACTAAGGTCATGTCCACACATACACAGGTATTTTTTATAAACGGTGTTTTTCACGCTTTAATTTTTTTAATTTTTAAATCTCCGTCCACATGATGATGCAAAAATGCACTGTGACACATGTTAGGGCAGGCCGAACCAACAGGCAGCGATAATGACACTTATGCTAGGTTCATACCAAACGGGAATTAAGTATTTGCATGAGTAAATTGCTTGCAAATCAATGCAAATGTGAGAACAGAGGCGCGTTATCGTCCTGCACGCAAATGACATGAAATATGCGATGTGTTTGCCTCGATTGTGCGGAATTTTGCCTCATTTCCGTCTTCCGCATTTGGTGTGAACCAAGTCATGTTGGCCAATCAGAAAGAAGAAAACAGCACGCACGCTTGCGTCATGACTCAAAAACTCTGGTTATAGTGTCCACACGACCACACTGTACCCAGTGTTTTGGAAAATCTACACCCCGAACTGAGTTTTCAGAAAGGTTCGGTTTCAGTCGCCTGACACTGTGTTTTCGTGCAGACAGACGGTGAGACCCCATAGAAAAAAAGTGCAGTTTTGAAAATATATTCTGACAGGGCCTAAACTACAAGCATGAATGCAGTTTTCTGTTTGCAATAGATTTTTTCCTACTATCAGCCAGATGTCACCATCTGCTAACCCAAACTTTGTTTTTGCAGACTCTGTCCATGTGAACAAAAATCAGACTGACGAATCAGAACTTCCCCATCAGTCTTCTGGCAACCAAAACTCTTCCCAACCCACTCTAGACGGCTCTTCATCCAATAGCACTCAAACATCAGCACCTCAAACTAACGTCTCAAACTCAACGATAACCCCAACACCGGCCGTTTTACAAAACAACTTAACTACAGCGCCAACCCCCACAACTCCTAAGCCTGCCACAACTGTTGCAGTGCCAAATATAACCATTTCAACACCAGCCATATCATCCACAATACCAACTAAACCAACCACGATCACCTCTCCAACAACTACCAGCACAACGACAGTTGCACAAACCACAAAACAGCCTTTGCCAACAGGGACCAAATCATCCACTAACATCTCACCGTCAGTGCCTACAACACCTTCAACCAAACCACTCCAAGCTTCTGTCATTCCAACATCTCCAGTTGAGACACCATCACAAAAAACCTCAACAAACCTGCCAGTAGTGGTTCCCACACTGCCTAAAGAGGTTCCCAAAGGGGGCAAAGCTATAGTGGAGGTGGCCGGAGACCCATTGACCAGCCACCTATTGAACACGAGCTCCCTATTGGCCGTTCTACTCTTCGGCCTACTTTTTTTTGTGGTCACGGTGGCTCTTTTTGTCAAGCAAGCGTACGAGAGCTACAGGAGGAAGGACTACACTCAGGTCGACTATCTCATCAATGGAATGTACGCCGATTCGGGGGTCTGATTTACATTTCAGTATATTTACGTTCGGTAGCAGATTGACTTTGGTAGCACGCATTTCATACGCTCCGAGTTGAGCAAGATGGTTTGGCGCGTATATTTCGTTTCTATGCAGACTTAGCTTCCACGTAATTTTTGGCACTACGGGGCTGAAGCCTTAGTATTACCTTAGCCCTCATCCTTTGTTCGACGAATGTCATTAAATAAGAGATTCATCGTGCAATATTTGGAAATGTTCGGTCTGATGTGTCGCGTCCAGTGTTTCATCTGCAGCGGGCGAGTTGGCTGCAATAATTGCCTTTTTTATGTTTGTCGGAACGGTTCAGGAACATTTAAAGAGTTGTTTATGAATTATTGCCTCTTTTTTCCGTATTTGTAAGCGTGTGTGAGGAACAAATGCCAAACCAGGAATCGCGGAACAGAAGCACATTATCGTAAAGCCAAGGGAATAACTCAGCCATTGCGTATTTGGTGTCAGGAACAAAGAACTGGTAGATAGGTATGAAGTGTGATCGTTTGATATGTGCCAAATTGATTTTGTAAGTCTTAATAGCTGCACTGTTAAAAAGAAAAAGATATATATATATATATAATAAAGTAAACTTACTTTGCACTCTCTTGTTTTATTGTGTGTGAAGTGTCGGGTCTCTGCTAGATGTTTGCTTAACCGTGATCCATGATTTGGCCGTCGTGGAATCTGTGCTGGTTACCACGATGTAATGTGAGCTTTCATAATTGTGGAGCTTCTGTGTATTTTCAAGAGTTCTGGGGGGGAAAAGGGATAGAGAAAACTAAGATGAAACATCTAGAAGTCAAATCATAATTGTACAACTTTGTGTGCAGAGTAATAGCCATTATATTAGTTTTTTGGTTTTTCAAATACCACTTTTTCTTTTTTAAACACTCTTTATTGATTTTAGGAGCTTTTAACATGTACTACAGAAATCAAAACCAAACATACAAAAATTACAATTTTAAAAAATTGAAGAAAAAGTATTACCAAAACATAAATAAAAAAATATATATATATATATAAATAAACGCATATATATATATATAAAATAAGTAAACGCATGTACACATACAATATAAAGGATTATTATATAGATTGTATAACAACCACGGTGTATCAATAACAGTCGATACAAGAAGATTTGTATCAGCTTCCTTCAGGAATCTTACAAAGGGATTCCAAATGTTTTAAAACTTTTCAGGTTTTCTCTTGAGTATATAAATAAGTTTTAATAAAGCCAAACAATAAGACAATT
This sequence comes from Danio choprae, assembly GCA_903798125.1. Lineage (NCBI taxonomy): Eukaryota > Metazoa > Chordata > Actinopteri > Cypriniformes > Danionidae > Danio > Danio choprae. Next base: position 5,999,123 of record CAIGQW010054212.1, on the reverse strand, counting down.
CTCGCAACTCAAATATCACTATTAATTGAATGGATATATTTCACCCCCATGTAAGATTCAGGGTAAAGCCGTGGTTAATTGTCAATAAAAAGAATAAATCTTTTGTTGGTTAGTCTGACGTAGCAGCACATTTTTGTTCAATATTGCGAGGACATCACATGAATTTGTGTTTGGATGCATATTAAACTTCCTCAGTTACGTTTCAAATACTTCTGTATTTTTTGTTGTTGTGTTTTCAAACATTTAGCTCTCGGCCTGTAATTGTTGTTTCCTTTTGTTCTCTTAAAATAAGGTGACTTTACTGTTTTTAATGATTCATAAAATACAAAACAGCCACCATCATTTTGAAACAAAATTGTTGTCTATAGGCAACACAAAGCTAATATTATTTGTCAACACTGTGGATTGGGTGGCGCAGTAGGTAGCGCTGTCACAAGAAGCAAGAAGGTTGCTGGTTCGAGCCTCGGCTGGGTCAGTTGGCATTTTTGTGTGGAGTTAGCATGTTCTCCCTGTGTTCGCGTGGGTTTCCTTCAGGTGCTCCGGTTTCCCCCACAAGTCCAATGACATGCGCTATAGGTGAATTAAGTAAGGATTCCTGAAGGAAGCTGATACAAATCTTCATGTATCACCTGTTATTGATATACCGTGGTTGTTATATATTGTACCTTTTATGTGTACATGCAAAAAACATAATCTCCCAAATCAGCATAGAAAACATGGATTTTTTTATCCTTATAAAGGCAAAGCAGAAAAGGATGCGTAAGATCCAGGGGTCCACCGGCTCGTGTTAAAGTAAGCTAAATTGTCTGTAGTGTATGTGTGTGAATGAGAGTGTATGGGTGTTTCCCAGTGATGGGTTGCAGCTGGAAGGACATCTGCTGCATATGCATGCTGGATAAGTTGGCGGTTCATTCCGCCGTGATGAACACTGGATTAAAAATGTTGTAAATAATGCTCAGTTTGGCGGCGTAGTAGGTAGCACTGTCACCTCACAGCAAGAAGCTCGCTGGTTCAAGCCGCGGCTGTGTCAGTTGGCATTTCTGTGCGGAGCATGTTCTCCCCGTGTTCACATGGGTTTCCTCCGGGTGCTCCAGTTTCCCCCACAAGTCCAAAGATGTGCTATAGGTGAATTGAGTAAGCTAAATTGTCCGTAGTGTATGTGCGTAAATGAGTGCATGGGTGTTTCCCAGTGATGGGTTGCAGCTGGAAGGGCATCCTCTGCGTAAAACATATGCTGGATAAGTTGGTGGTTCATTCTGCTGTGGCGACCTCTGATTAATAAAGGGACTAAGCCGAAAATGAATGAATGAATGATGCTCAGTTTCTTGCAGAAGGAAATGTCACCTACATTTTGGATTGTTTGAGGTGAGTAAAAAAAAATTCTAACTAATTTCCTTGATCTGGTGAATCAATACTTTTTAGTTAGAAAAAAAACATCTTCCAAATCAGCACAGAAAACATGTTTTTTTATCCTTATATAGGCTTGTTCATGAACAAGAAGAAAAAGATGCATAAGATCAAGGGGTCCACCGGCTCGTGTTTGGAGCCCCAGGTTTCCCATGGTTTCAAAGTGTTTTATGAGGAAAATGCATATAAATCAGCCTTTGGAGTAAACAAAGATGCCACACATAAACAAGCCACATCTGTCAGCCGATAATTGCACCTTGGAAATGTGCAATGCATATTGTCTAATTTTAAAGGTCTGGAAGTTTAATTGGCGCAGAGGAAAATAACGAGTTGAAAGGAAGGTAGGCCGACACCTTTACAGCAAGCTCTCTAGGGGACTGTTTTCTTTTGGCGGGAAAACAACACTTTCAGAAAAAATGTGGATTTTATTAGAGAAGCAATGGACGGGTTCTGGTGTTATCTCCTCCAAGCGTTGTGTAACTACTTGCTGACCTGATCTGGCCTTCAAAACCATCTTTTCACAACCTATGATTACCACATTTCTTGTCGAGTGCTGCGTTTCTGTCGAGCCCAAGAGGAATTGTCTGTCTCAGGCCTCAAAGTTTCCCAATCTCTCACTTTTGTTTGGCATTTGTACATTGCAAATTTTTACCTCGAGCCAAAAGAGAAACAATGTAGACCAATTTCCAATAATAAAACGTTAACCTCGGTTTCCAAACAAAACACTGGGCCTTTCATTTGTTTTGATGGTTTGGTATTGATTCTCGTCTATTAGCCGTTTATTTGCTGCAACTTTCAGCAGAACATTCCCATTTTCCCCTGGTTGTGTAACTGAGTGGCAGATTTCAGCAGGGCTTCGGGCCGACTGTGAAACCCTGACTATCAATTTCCAGTGAAAAGTAGGTAGCAAGCAACAGGGTTAGCGTAAAACACATTGACATGATGCCTCTATAAACCCTTTGTTTTAAGAGGACTTGTTCCAGATGGCATCTGTTACGCACGAAATATGTCTTGCGTTAAGTCTTGGACGCGTTATTACAAACTTGACGCTGTCTATCCATTTTAGCTCTTATTTTTTGATAGCTCCCATATCACCAACAAGAAGTTGCTTTTTTGGGCAAGATGCCGCTCCCGGGGCAAAAGATAATTACGTCATCAACCACGATATCAATAATTATTAACAGACTGTAGATGCTTTGAAAAAATGATAAATATGAAGAATTGGGGTGCGAGAAAATGATGAATAAAAAGAGGTGGCTATAAGAAAAAATACTGTAGCTAAATAATAAATAAAAAGAGTGGGGCGGCGGCACAGAGGCTCGGTGGTAAGCACTGTTACCTCACAGCAAGAAGGTCGTTGGTTCGAGTCCCGGCTGGGCCAGTTGGCATTTCTGTGTGGAGTTTGCATGTTCTGGCTTTCCTCTGGGTGCTGAGGAAAGTCCAAAGACATGCGGTATAGGTGAACTTGTTAAACAAAATTAACTGTAGTGTATGAGTGTGCGTGTGAATGTGAGAGTATATGGGTGTTTCCCAATACTGGGTTGCGGCTGGAAGAGCATTTGTGTAAAACATATGCCGGAATAGTTGGTGGTTCATTCCGCTGTGGCAACCCCTGATAAATTAGGGACTAATCCGATGGAAAATGAAATAAGACTGGGCCTTGAGTATAGCATCCATATTTAAATTTCAATCCAGTGGTACTATACCCATCCGGACCTGATTCAAAAGTAACAACAGGCAGTGGAGAAAGTGATTTGCGCGCGGTGCTCGGCGGATCAAAGGGAACGCCGAGAGCCATATTGCACAGGTGACTGTAAAGGCAGGTTTCATTACAGCATTTTTCTCTAGGCCCGGGAATTACTGCCTGCTTTACTCACACGCACGACGGCGCACATGTGCTTTCACTTTGGATTTGGAGTTGGTTGGAGAACTTTACCATTCAACTCATTGAGCGCTTTCAGTCCGTCAGGGGTTGAGTTTGATCCTTGATGTTTACAGCACCTCAGGACTCAAGAAAGGCTGAAATGAATTTGCATCATTGTGGTTTAGTCTTTTATGGGCTCACATATGAGTATGAAGAAACAGAACAGGCTAGCAACTAACAAGAGTGCCAACCAAGCCAACGAACTGATCTGTCATTCACTCACAAAAGCAGGTTTTCAACGTTTAAAAACTTAACTTCATTCATTCATTTTCTTTTCGGCTTAGTCCCTTTATTAATCTGGGGTCGCCACAGTGGAATGAACCGCCCACTTATTTAGCATATATTTTACGCAGCGGATGCCCTTCCAGCTGCAACCCACTGGGAAACATCCGGAGCACCCGGAGGAAGCCCACGCCAACATGGGGAGAACACCACACAGAAATGCCAACTGACCCAGCCAAGGCTCGGACTAATGACCTTCTTGCTGTGAGGCGACCACTTTCAGCTAGAAACAAAAATTTTGGGGGCTGAAAACGGGAACTTTTGAAATCAGGAAAAAGTTGTAAAAATTACCCCACCCCCTCCTCCCCCCTTCCCACAAATCTGCAAATTTTGCAAAGAAACCTCATACAGCACTTAGTATAGGACTTGTGCATGAAGTCCTTTAATGTGCCACTGATTATTTGATTGTCAAACTATTCGCAGATGCCTATATAGCTATAATACTGATAACCATACAAAAATATCATTTAAGTTGTCCCCAGATATCCCAATCTAGTACCAATTTCTTTCTTCTGTTGAACAAAAGAAATATTCTGAAGAATGTTGGAAACCCAATGCAGCGGCTGACTTCCATTGTTTTGTTTTCTCAGTCTCTGAATTGCATTTGGTTGCCAACATTATTCAAAATATCTACTTTTGTGATCTACAGAATAAAGAAATACACTTTTGGTTCAACTTGAGGGTTAGTAAATTGTCATTATTGAGTAAACTATCCCTTTAAATATGCGCAAATGTAGGCAACATATAATACTTGGTACTGTACTAATCGGAAATAAATACCATGTTAACTATAGTAACTGTGTTGTGTTGTTGTTTACAAAGGTGCAGAGAATTTTTTTTATCTAATTTGGTATGTTAGTATTAAAATGAAATCAACACAAATAAATAACCAAGTTGCTTAGTTAGGTTAGCCTAACATGTTTACTGTCCTATGTTTAGCTATAGCCACATGGGGTTAAAACATCTAAATTTGTTTTTTAAAAGTCTATTAAGAAAACAAAATATGATCTAATAAAATGTCTTGGATGTTTCTGAGCTTATATTTGACAATCTGCATATAGACTCAACCCAGGTTGTCAACAACTAAGTTTGCTCAGTCAGGTTAGCGTTAGCCATTAGCTCAACATGTTTTCTGTCCGTTATTTACCAAAGCCACTGGGCTAATATTGGTTGTTTTAACTCAGTGTTTTGTAAGAAAACAAAATAGGATATAAAATATGATCATTCAGAGAATTCAAACGTGTCTCGTTGGTTTCTCCCAAAACCAAATAAGAACTCTATTTATAGTTATATCTTTATTTATTTCTTCTCTGGCATAAAGTTCTTCCAAGACGAAAATGCAAAGCTCTTACTGTACCAACAATTGACTAATTCAGGTCATTTTTTTGTTCATCCCAGGGATTTGTATTACTATGAAACAAACATTGAAGGCTCTTTTCACTGTAAATTCCCTCAAGCACCAGAACACAGAAAGCGGATGATAATCCTAATTTTAACCTTCATATAAATGTAACACGACACAATTTTTCTTCTAAGAATATGACAAAACTTTGCAACATAAAAAAGAAGGAAAAAACAAGAAATTAAAGCTATAAAACGATCCTGTTATGTTTGTAATTTTCCTCTGGTGATTGCTATGCCATTTATGACCTGTAGCGGGCAGTACAAATCCTATTGTCCTCTTTGGCAACTCATATAGTGTGTATGTAGGCTATATAGACAATCCTGTGATTTACAACATCACAATTATTCATTTATATCTTTCTAATAAATCGATGGTTTAAGCACATTTTCAAAAGACTGTAAAATATTTTAAATGCATTTGAATTCAATCAATTTTAAAGCAGAATTTTGACTCAGTGTTGTTTGGTTTGTTTGTAAATCATAGTTTCTGTATTGACACAAAGTTAAAGGTTTTGACTACAATTTTGCAATCAGACAAAATGATCGTTATATGACAGCGCTGATGTTTGCAGTTTATACTTTATATGCTAATACATCAAATAAAGATAATATAGCAGCGTATTTGAGCTTGTGAAATGTACTGATCTGGATAAATCTCATATTATGACGGAATTTTAATGGGGATTTATTTTCCTGGCTTTTTATTTAGCATCAGCAAAAATGTACTAATTTACAATTTTGGAAAAGCCCATCATGACAACACACGACACAATAGCCACAAAAATAGAAATCACACCACAATATAAAAAACATAGAACTATTTTTTTTGGAAACAAATAAGGGACTGACTACATTTTACTTGCATTGCTATTATGGGTTACTAGTACAGGAACATGATAAGTTAGCAATTTTGGGGAAAAAAAGAAATGATAAATGTAGAGTTGGACGGTTGGACAACAACAACAACAACTATATATATCTCCTTTATTTTAAAGTAATTACACAATTGTATTACTATTATTTTTGTTGTTGTTGTTGTTGTCACTGTAATTATTATTTAGAATAAAATACATGCTGGCATGTTTGCATTCAGGCCTAGATTTCAAGTTTTTCTGTTTTTAAAATTTCTTGACTTAAAAAAAATAGGGATAAAAAACGTGTCAAATTGATTGAAAACATTAGTTTATTCAGAATTTAACAAAATAGACACTCTTTGAAACCTGATTTTTTTTGCCCTTAAATTCTGTCTTATTCCTTTTAAAATATAATATAAAATATATAATATAATATAATATAATATAATATAATATAATATAATA
>CAIGQW010054212.1:5949976-5964442 GCA_903798125.1 Danio choprae | reverse complement strand
ATTCTGATTGGCTGTCAATGATTTTATCATTTACTCAGAAAATGATTTTTTTTTACCTATTTAAAATGAGTTGAACAACACAATTCTTTTGTGTTTTTTTGGGACAACTTAATTTATGTTCAATCCAACTAAATTTGTTTAACCGTGAAACATTAACTTAACTGATTTGTGTTGGGACAACATGAAGCATTTGTGTGGAACCCAGCAAGTGTTCATCACCCCAAAATAATAACTCTGTACCCATGTGTTTATTGCTGCAGTTAGTGAGTTTTTTTTATTTTTTTTGTGAGTATTTTTATTTAAAGTGCAAAATTATTTACATTTTGAAGATTTTTTTTGAAGGATTATTTACTTTTTTTGGTTTACTTAAAAAAAAAAAAAACCCTCAAACCATCAAATAAAAAGAAACGTATTCACTTCCACTTCAACCAATCCAACCAATTAAACATGTCTATAAAAGTTATTTTTGTTTATTGTTATTAGGGCTGGGTGATATGACCAAAATTAAATTTCACGGTTATAGGAGAGACTTTATTTCACCGTAACGATATCTTTCACAATATAGTTTCTTATAAAGGTAGTTATTCCAGAAAAGGAACAAAAGGGCTTTATATAATAAAATAAGCTTGAATATTTAAGAAAAGAAAAGGACGTGATCTTATTGAATTATTTCATTTATTATTATTTATTCATTTCATTTATATTATTTCATTTCATTTATTTTATTTTTAAGCTTAAAAATTTAGTAAACAAAATATGACTTTAGATGAACAACAAATTCCACTTTAAATCATGACATTATTATTATTATTATTATTATTATTATTATTATTATTATTATTATTAAAAATTCTCAACTAACATCTTTTCACAGATATAAAACATATCCAAAGTAACAGGGAAATAAAACTTTAAATATGAAAATATAAATATGTAAACACCAAGGAAATATCAAACAAATTTTCCTTAAAAAATGCAAAATATAGACAATTACAATTCTTGTATGAATATTGAAAATAAGTGATCCCTTCATGTTAAAAAATATAAAGCAATTGGCAACACTGCTAGTCCTCCATAAAGCATCTCAGCCTAATAACATGCTGTATGCCCACTTATTTACATTTTACATTATTAAATTGTGTTATTTACATTAATTACATATACACAAAATAAAAAATTTATTTATGGTACACGTTTCATTCCCCTGTAACAATATATACCATCATACCGCTCAGTCCTAGTTGTGGTTGTTATTATAATAGAAAATATATTGTAGTACTGCCATCGTACAGAAAACCAAAGATGAAAATCATAAGATGATTTAATGTAAAGTTACAATACTAATGTCCACATCTTAATTTCTTCACTCACAAATGCTGTTAAATATTTCGTGTGTGATCAATAGTTAAGTATAATTACAGTTTAACTGGTAACTTAATCAACTATTATTGTAAATAATAAGTAAAGTCATTACAAAACACATCGTTCAATAATCGAAATCGGGGTGTTCAATTAATCGAGGTTTTGATTTTGGATTAATTATATTTTAGATTGTCCAGCCCTAGCATGTATGTAGTTTTTTTTATTTTATTTTAATATATCATGCATCTTATTTTATGCTCAAAGACACTAACTGATCAGAAGACGGGAGTTAACTCTTTTCAGAGAGATTCTCTGGCTTTGATGTAGTTGTAAGGCTGGAAGAATGGAGTGAAAGAGTTGGACGAATGACTGAAGGAAGGATGTGTGGGTTGAAGTGAGGACGGGACGGGGGGATTATTGTGTGAAGTCTGGGGTCTGTTGTTGCGTACATTTTTTGTTGTTGTTGTTGCTTCACTGTTTAATAGACACTGGTGGTGTGTTTGCATGAAGCGTATACAACTGTAAATCATACTAAACTTGTGTTTACACTTGCCAAAAATAATTGCGCGACACTTCCTGCACTCATAAAGGGAAATATGGTTTGTGAAATTAAAGCTTAAAGGGTTTGTTTGGGATTACGTGAGATATTTTGATACATATATTTAATGTCAGTAAGTTTGTTTGCGAAGCGATTGGTCTTAGACGTGTAAATGGCTCAGGATAGAGCGAAGAATGGATCAAATTTGGCTTCTCTGAGTGTTGAATGTGGCAATTACTAAACGTTAGGCAGATGTGTGTACTTAGCAGGAAGGCAATGATATTTAAATGACGTGACTAGCTAATACTGAGCATCTGGGCTAAATCTCTTCTCCATTTCCTTCAAAGTGTGTGTGTGTCTGTGTGTGTCTGTGTGTGTGTCTGTGTGTGTGTCTGTGTGTGTGTCTGTGTGTGTGTCTGTGTGTGTGTCTGTGTGTGTGTCTGTCTGTGTGTCTGTCTGTGTGTCTGTGTGTGTGTGTGTGTGTGTGTGTGTGTGTGTGTGTGTGTGTTTCTTCCCTTTTGTTAGTTCAGTGAAATTTTATTTTTAAACATTAAACATCATGTGTATATAGTTCAGATTAGTTTTAGTTTAATTTAGATCTGTTTTAAACTGGGGTTGACAATTTAATGTTAATTTAGTTGTTTTTTTAACTGTGTGTGTGTGTGCGTGTGCGTGTGCGTGTGCGTGTGCGTGTGTGTGTTCAATCCACTTAAATTTGTAAAAACAATTGTTAACTTAATCGATTTGTGTTGGGACAACATGAAGGAATTGTGTGGAACAGTGAAAGTGTGTGTATGTGTCTTTTTTATTTAATTTAAAACAGAACAAATGTGTATGAGTCTTTTTTTTATTTAGTTTAGTTTAAAACAAATTGGTATGTATCTTCATTATTTAGTTTTAGTTAAAAAAAGTAAAGCTTAACTTATTTAAATGAAACACTTTTTAGTTGAAACCATTTTAGGTGTGTTTCTCATTTCAATTTCAATTTATCTCATTCGTAATATATAAATGTGCCAATATTATGTTATAGTTCACTCAATAATGAAGGTTTAGTAAGAATATATTGATGCTTTATTCACAAATAAGCATTTCTTCAACATTCAAACAAACAAAAAAAATGCTTCAAATATGCTAAACCCAGGGGAAAGCTTTATTTATTAACATCTTTAATAAAACATGCTGAATTAATAAGCCATGCTTTCAAAATCTCAACTTTTATTTTTCAAAGCAAGTGGGGGGGAAAAACAAAGTCAAAAAAGTAATTTCCTTTTGGTTTGTTTGTTTGTTTGTTTGTTTGTTTTTTTTATAAACCTTTCTGACTTTTTAAATAATCATTCATTTAGCTACAAATGTAATTACGTGATTTCTGTCAAACAAACATGTATTGACTTCTACAGCAATATCAAAATGCTTTTAATCTGATCTGCCACAACAATGTGTTGCCTTAAATGATCAACCTTTTGCACGCAACCTCATAGGAATCCATAACTTTTGACTTTGTGGCTAGTTCGTGTGAATTTGTACGATTATATTTGAGTATGTTAGTACGATTAGGGCATCCCCTAATGACGGTTGGGTTCAGGGTTGGTGATTATGTAGGCCTGTTACAATAATCAATATATCGACTTCTCGCACAACACATGACATGACCTCAATCCTTTTTAGTAATGCAATATATATCGCCAATACATAAAAAACAATTTTAGCAATATTTTAGCTAAACATCTCTATCGTAGGTGTCAGTATGGTTAAAAAACACTATAGTATTTACTATAAATTAGCATATTTTCTTGTGGGTGTCTGACAACTGAAAATAGATCTGGTAGCAGATATGCTGCCTCTGTTACTTATTACTTTGCACTTTTTTTTTTACAGGTATTATTATTTATTTAGGATTAGCTTTTTCACATTCGGATTCCAATGCCTCTTATTATATTGATAAAAGAACTATGCTTGAAATATACTTAATAATGAAATATTATATATTCTTTGGAAGTGTACTTGCATTGTGATGATATTATATTGTCATTCTGGCATTGTTATTTTATCCCATCTGGTCAGTGGTTCATGAAGTCAAATATGATGACTCCCAATTTTAGGAGATCTGTGGTGGTTCGCCGGCACCTTTTTTTCCACTGAGGAGCTCGACAGGACACTTGCAAGCTGGTTTTCCTTCCTGGTGGTTGCTGATAAAATAACCCTCAAGCCCAAAATTGCTGCTGTGTTTGCTTTCAGATAACACCAAATCACATATCTTGCACTGTTTAGTCTCATAAGACTGCCTGCTTAGTGAATACCAGCCTGGGCAGAAAGCTGAGATCACGGAACAAGAAGCAAAATGCCTTATTTTGAGATTTTGATGGTTTTAAAATGGCAAGAATAGCTTTTGCTCATACCGTAGGTACAGACCTCTAATCACAGGTATTACACTTTGGTGTTCAACTCATCCTGCAAAATTTATGTGACAGACATGAATGAGACGTGAAATCATGCGGTTTGTTGAGGAGGGGTGTGTTATTACTCTTTTCCAAATGATGCGATTCAGACTTTTCTTCTGGCAGCTGATAAAGGGAGGAAATCCAAAAGACTAAATATTCGAATGTCTTTAGCTTTTCCTTCTCACAGATTTTAATCACTTTCTGTACTTGTGTAAAGCCTGACATAAGTTAAAAACAAATAGGGCTGACAATAAAGGCTGACAAAATATTTTTACATCTAATTGTAAAACATTTAAAATAATATTTTCAATGCAGTTTGTATTTATTATTATTGTTGTTGTTGTTGTTGTTGTTGTTGCTACTTTTAGAATATTTTACTTCAGTAATATAAAGAAGATTTCACAATAATTAACCCCAAAATCAAAGTAAACACTACCAGATTACTATGGTATAAATGCATCACTACATTGATTGATTTAGAATGTCACTTACCTGTTCCGTAATGATTTTTTCAGCTGTAGTTTGAAACGTACGCTGGAAAAATGCTGTTTTTCTCTCTGTCGCCATCTTGTGGTGGAACGTCAACTGCCTTTGCTCTCCTCAGTATGACAGGCTTCGCCAATGCGCTGAATCTTTAAAGTTATGAATATTTAAAATAGACACTATCATTATAAACCTTGCCTAAAAAGCCTCAAAAGTACATCATGTCCAACAGCTGCCATATTTGTCAAACTGTAGTCCTGGGGGAGTAATACACAAGGTTAAGAGGCTGTACGAGTGCTGATATTACTTTAATACCACGGCTATCAGCCAATCAGATTTGAGAATCAGACAGAACTGTTGTATAAATATAAATAAATATATATATATATATTATATATATTAATATACATATAGATAATCATTCGTTTCACTACAAATGGAATTACGCGATTTCTGTCAAACAAACATGTATTGACTTCTACAGCAATATTAAAATGCTCTTAATTTGATCTTGTTACATTTAGAATATTTTACTTCAGTAATATAAAGAAAAAATATATAGTTTAAAAATGAACAGGTTATTGAAACTTGAAAAAAGTAGATGTGGAATGTGGTAAAAGAGGAAAACCACATTAATTTTCTTCCCAAGCACAATCTAAAAATAATAATAATAATTTAACATAGCTGCCGATATTTATATTATGGCCATAACATAGTTAAAAATAACTTCTAATGCACATCAGACAGAGAGCTCTTTATAACAGTATTATAAACTACTTGCATTAAATGCATATAAATATAAGCTGTCACATTACATCTTCCAGTAAATTGCCTAGATATGTGTTAGATGATATTTGAATATTTAATTTATTGATCAGACCTCTGTAGCTTTTATGGTGATGGACAAAATATGTAGTACAAGCTAGGGATGTACAATATATAGTTTCAGCATCGATATCGCAATGTGCGCATCCTCATTAGTCAAATCGCAAGATACGCAATTGTTGAGTCTGAATTATAGTTGACCAGAATTGTATTTAATTACTGTATTTTTGCAGAATTTACATGATTTATGCAAAAAAGGGTAAATGTTTTCTCACTTAGAATTTGTGTAGTCCAAATATCTACATTTCAAACAAAAACAAGATTATTTTACTTGACCCACTGACAGATTGAAAAAACTTGAAAGGAAAAATTAAAAACAAGACAATATTTTATTTGATCTAAGAATTTTTAGGATTATTTTTTATTAATTATTTGGACTAAAAATGAGACAAAGCAAAGTAAGAAAAGCAAAATTTTTACATTATGATTATTCCATTTGAATATTGTTAGACAAATAGTGCTACTCAAACTATCTTATAAAAATCTCAATATTTATTGCAGAAAATTTAAATATTGCAAATCTGATTTTTCCAACATCATGCAGCCCTAATAAAAACAAACTAACCAATTAATTTCCCTCAAAAGTCCAATGCATCATGTGAAACTAACATTCTTAGCTTGTTTTCTTTCTTAAAAGTGTTGCATGGATAGTCTAGTAAAGTTCCTTTAGCTCATCGAGTGTTCACACATGAAATATCACTTAAGAGTTTAACTTATCGCATTTACTTTCTAAAATAACAACTGAAAGACACTTCTAACACAACCTGAATTGTTTTTAGATTGATACTAAAATCCTTTAAGTTGGCAAAAAGCCTAAACTATAAATCAGAAGAGAGAAAACAGTAGGCATGTAGTAGATTATATGCAACATGAACTTTGGATCATGCTCATAGTTTGGAGTTTTCCATCCGAAGCGGCTTCATTGTGCTAATATTTATCTTTCAAGAGTTTTACATGTCGTTATTATTAATAGTGTCACCGCAAACATCAGAAACCCACAGCTGTTTCTCGATGGTGACATGGTTCCTGCTAAAGCGGCATGCTGGTAAACCACAGCAGGACGTCCCAAGCCTCAACCCTCGCGCCATATAGTCATTGTGTCTGCATCTAATGACATCATATGTCCTCACCCCCTGGAAGTTATTGACTGCGACGTGAGTGGCACTTGCTGGCACATGTTGACGGGGTGCGAGGTGCCAACTGGCGGTCCCCGTGGACACGTCTGGGTGCCAGAACGAAGGGCAGACATTTCCGTTGTTTCCTCTGCTATTCATTCCCCAGTGAACGTCACATGTGCCTCTCATTTAGCGCGATGAGTTCATGAAAAACTCTGATTATTTAGAGCGCGAGCGCCTGGATTGTGGCAGGCAGATGGAGTGGATTGCTAAGCATGTTTGTTTAGGGAGGCACATTTGCTGGTAGCGAAAATGCACAGTCATAATATGTAACGGTAATTATATTAATAAGGATTTAAATGGGACTTATTATGACCTTTTTAATAAGATGTAAAATAAATATCTTGTGTCGACAGTATGTCCTTGTAAATATTCGGTTTAAAGTACCTCACAGATTGTTTATTGTAGTCAAATTTAAACCTATTTGGGCGTTAGCAAAAACAGGTTAATTTTGTGCATGTCACTTTAAATGCAAATAAACTGCTGCTTACTAGAAGAGGGCGGAGTCTTTTCAGACTATTCTGACTCAATCACTTTTGTGTCAATCACTTTTTCCGCGGGACTCTGGCATGAATAGGCAGAGTGATCTGTGTCGTTATAATGGTGTCCATAAACTTGGTTGGTAAAAAAGGTGCACAACCAACAGGAACCAACCATCAGTATACGAGGTTTTTGCAAAAATTACTAAGTACACTCGTGAAAGCGAAAGATTGAAGCAGTGTACTGACACAGTGACACGTTACCTGATAGATTCAAAAGACAGAACAGTCATTAGATAGAGACAAGATTCATTAAATATCACGTTTAACAACTATAGTGAGATGAGATCCAGCAGTATATCCTTGATAAACTGTCCGAAGTGCGCTGCTCTCTGGGGTTTTGTGCTTAAAAGCACCCGCTGACTGCTGGAGCTCAGACAGTGCAGCACATGACAGAGTGTGTGTGTGTGTGTCTGTGTCTCTGTGTCTCTGTGTCTCTGTGTGTGTGTGTGTGGTCACGTGATGTGCTTTTTCAAACACCAGGGTGGATAATTTTCTTTCTAAAATACCATTTTAAAACTAAGACATATTAGTGTAAACGGGGCCGTGTGTATTTTTCGCGAGCGGGTTGCTGCTGCGACAGGGGTGGGGCGGAGTATCGCGATGCCGGATCAGCATCGTGATGTCTATCGGCGATGGACGATGCCATCGTCTATCGACTCAACCCTAGCCAAAATGTCAGAAATTACCATTAGTGGAGCACAGGCTTCTGTTCAATCCAGCAACAAAAGTTATTTAATGATATATAGAAAGAGATCATCACTTTTAAGCTTGGTTTATACTCTACGCGTTCACTGGTTTGCTTGAGTGCGCACGGCGAATGTGATGTCATCGCGGTGTTTGTGGAGGTTCGCTTTTAACGTCAAGTTAAGCTTTATTGACATACAGTGGAACGAAATATCGCGTCTTGCAGGACCATGGTGAGGCATAAACACAATCATCAATATGAAAAACAACACTGGACATAAGAGCTATTTTAAACCTATACATAACAAACATACCGGATCGGTAATCTAACTATACTATCTAATGATCATACATGACCTATAAGACAGACTATACAGGTAATTTTACATAAGACAGAACAATATTGTGCAAAAGAGGTATTTAAGGTGGAAGAAGATAAGTAGTGCAACAGGATTGTGTGGTACATCCACAAGTAAACATTGTTTTACTAATTGAGTCCTTGTAAGATGGAGTTTAAGAAAAGTGTCCTGTGCATATGGAGAGAAGGGTGTTTCTACGGGTGGTTTGTCAAGCCCACTCACCTGTATGAGGCAAACTAAGAAATGCACTGCTTTTTATAGATGTTTTTCTAGATATATGGAGTGATTGTAAGAAAGTGTCTGGTGCAAATGTGCAAACTCGTGTTAAAGTGTTAAGATAAAATAGTTTGTTTTCTACATTGAATAGTGTTGAGTATAAGAAGTGTTGGGGAAAGTTACTTTTAAAAGTAAAAAAACATGTGGAATTTGCCTCAATGGCGTCTTCCAAGTTAGTTGTAAAAATTAAAAAAGTTGCAATGTGAGCAACATCCCTCAAATCTAGAGTAGTGTTATCGCGATACTGCAATTTCGATACCAATCGCTACTGGAATTTTTAAAACGTCCATTTCCCGCTAACGTTTAAGCGCTGTTGTTGAGCACATTCTTAAACAACGCTGATTTGCCATTGTGTTCATGTGCTCAACAAAAATGACTGATTGGTCGTGACCGTCATCTGTTCACCACACCAGTTCATCTTTGCAGCTTCAAAAGCCAATCACAGTCACTTCCACAGTCATTTCTGTTGAGTACAGCGCTTAAATGTTAGCAGGAAATGGACGTTTTTAAAATTCCACTACCGATTGGTACTGAAAATCCAGTATCGTGACAGCACTATTCTACAGCAAATGGCGCAATGCTTCACATCAGGTGTAAACCAATCATTTGTAAATACAGTCACAGACAATGGTAACTTTATCCACACAGCATCTTAAAAAGCACATTCAGACAGGAAATGTGAAAATATTCTCAAAATATGTTGTGAAGCCCTTTTGTTGATCCATCCATTGGTGAATCAGTTCACTGTAAACTAGACTTTGTTGAAATGTATAACAGTTTTACAACATTCATCAGCACATTTCATAAAAAATGCAATTTCTTATGATCATTAGCACATCCAGCATTTGTAATGTTTTTGGGGTTTTTTTGGCACAGAACTTTAAATGGTTCATCCGCACTGCTCTGTATAAGTAGGAATGAATCTAGAAAAGGTTTTTTGGAGAAACTGTTCATGTATGTATTTGTTGATTTTTATTAAAAAAAAATTATTATTAATTTTTTCCTCTCAATATAGGCTGGTTGTTTGTTCAAAAGCCTTGTTAAAATGAGTTTTACATTGTCAATATTATTTGTTGGACAGGGTCTCCTTTGCTGCTTTTCGCCAACCGGCGGGATGTCCGGCTGGTGGACGTGGAGATGGGTCGCTCAGAGTCTGCAGTGGTGGTCAGTGATCTGGAGGATGCGGCCGCAGTGGACTTTCTCTTCTCGGAGGGCCTGATTTTCTGGACAGACGTCAGTGAGGAGGCCATCAAACAGACCTACTACAACCTCTCCACTAACTGTAAGAGCAACTTTTTGTGGCTTTCAAACTTGGGTTTTTAGTGAGTTTGATGGGGTCTGTGGAAATGTTTGGGGGGAAAACCTGACAATAAATGTTAAACTTTTTTTATAAATGGTTAATAAAATAAGAATAAGATTTTAAAAAATCTAACTTTTTTTTTAAAAGATAAATAAATGTACATTTAGTGATTCTGTGACCCACAATACTAGCAAACATGTAACGAGACAAAATAATAATTAAGGCTATGATATTAGCCCTATACTTTTTTTCTTATTTTTTTAATATAAGTGTGCTTTGGTTAGGTTTATTTACTCAATTTATATGACGTTGTTTATTTATTGTATTTATTTATTTTGTATTGTTCTGCTTTTATGGTAATGCCCTGTATTTGATATTAATTTGCATTATTTGCAAATAAGAAAATCAATAAAAAGTTTAAATCTAAAAGAAAAAAGATTGAAAACCCTTGGTCTAGAATGCTATTTCAGTTCCTGTTTACAATTTCTTTTTAAATGGAATAATTCTATCAAATGTTATCCTTTTAAACACGGTGCTGTTTTGTACAGCCAGAGAAGCACTAAAAGCAATAAAATGAATCAACAAAAAATAATAAAGGTAATCATAGAGAGTTTAAACAGCACAGTATTGTTGTCTATAACTTTTCTATTTGTAGTATGTCATCGCTGTGTAAATGTATCCTCATATCAATCAAAAGAGCCACAATTAATTATCCAATATCACCACTTAGTACCACCAGACACGTACAGATAGATAAACAAATTATTTCTACAATAATTAATTATCTCAATTATACATTCACATTCAACCTAATTTATAAATAATTAATAAAATCAAGGTACATAAAAAATAGTAATTTAAGCTAAATAAATATACATTTAATATAAAAGAAAAAAGATTGAAAGCCCTTGCTATTTTTAGCTTGAATTTGCTTGAATGCTTTTGTTTGTTTCTGTTTATTTTATTAATCAAAAAATTGTATCGTTTAAAATTTGTATTTCCTTGAACCCACTACTGTTTCATATAGCCAGAGATGCTCCAATATTATCTGATATTAAACTGTACAATTTTTCTAAATAAAAAAAAATTAAAAAGCAATAATAAAGAGTTCAGATATCACAGCATTGCTGTCTACAGGGTGTCCACTGGGTCTTAAAAATATCTTAAATTTCCAACCCCTATATTTTAGGTCTTAAAAAGTCTTCAATTCACTCACATATTGTGTTGTAGGTCTTAAATCGTTTTAAACAGATCTTAATTTTGCTTTGTCCAAGCAATTTGTGCCGACATCCATTCAGTGACCAACAGTACATCTCAATAAAACCTTATTTTTTATATTTAAGTTTTTTTTTATTGCAAAGAGATACAATTCGCAACAGCTGTTATTTCCCCAAATTAAAAAAAAACTAAACAATTACACAATTCCTCATGATAATGCCGGGCCATTAAAAAACAGCTTAACCCTGCACAAGTCTAAAATGTCATTCTTAATGCTCTTAAAAGGGTCTTAAAAAGTCTTAAGTTTGACTTGACAAAACCTGCAGAAACCCTGTTTATAACCTTTCTATTTGTAGTATGTCATCGTTGTGTAAATGTATCCTCATAACAATCAAAACAGCCACAATTAATTATCCAATATCACCACTTAGTACCACCACATATGTATGAATAGATAAACTAAATAATTATACAATAATTAACTACATAATCTCATTTATACACACATATATATAGATTATATAGATATAATATATATATATATATATATATATAGATTCAACCTGTGCATATATTTGTTTAAGATCAGTTCTGTTTATTCTGTCATTTAACTCTTTATTGAAATATTGTTTTTGTTTTGGCCAGAAACCCTCCTAGAGCACAACAAAAACATGCGGTATCATTATCTGGAGGCAGAATGAAACATTTAAGGAATGCTTCAACTGCTGTACTATTGAGGAACTGAATAGACTCCTTGTTTTTGCAGCTATGAAGGAGGCCACGCTGGGCAAAGGTCAGACAGTGGTGGTTTCAGGTCTGGATTCTCCTGATGGCTTGGCCTGCGACTGGCTGGGACACAAACTTTACTGGACCGACTCCGAGACGAACCGCATCGAAGTGGCCAATTTGGACGGCACCTCTCGAAAGGTGCTCTTCTGGCAAGATCTGGACCAGCCCAGAGCGATTGCGCTAAACCCGTCACATAGGTGAGCCTTTTCTGGTTGCGTTTCATTTTCGGACCTGTAATTATTATTAAACACATTTGAAAATTAAAAGTTTGTATTTACATAATATATGTGTTTATATTTATTGTGTTTATAAATACAAACACAAATGCAAAAATATACCAAATAAAAATATTTAAGTTTTATATTTGCGTCTAATATATATATTATATAATAATATTTTATTTTTATAAATATTTATTACCTTAATAAAATAATATATAAATATATATAAGTGCTGTCAAAAGATTAATCATATAGAAAATAAAAGTTTGTATTTGTATAATATGTGTGTGTTCTATGTGCATTTTTATTATGTATATTTAAATATAAACATACTCATAATAAAAAAATGCTACATATAAATAATTGCAATTTTATTTATATATAACTTGTTTTAGAAGTAACACTTTTTCAAATATATACATGCATGTGTGTAGTTATATTATGAATGTATGGTACATCGGCGGTCATATCAATATTTAATGTTATTGTTATCAGTCCGATAACAAAATTAGGCTGAGTTCTTTAAATTCACTAATACATTTTAAATTAAACGATTTATGATTTTTTTACTTGTTGAATTTCTTCATATGCATGCTGTTTGTTTAATTTTCAGTGACTTGAGTTGCTTTATTTAGGCATTATTTAAGTTTAGAAAAATTACAAGTTACGTTTATCGGCTAATTTATCAGCTATCGGCCTCCAAGTCTAATAGATTTATTATCAATCAACGATATCTGTCAAAAAAATTTGCATGAAAATTAAAAGTTACATTTATCAGCTTATATATTGGCTATCGGCCTTCTAGTCTAATTGATTTATTATCGATTATCTGTCAAAAAGAATTGCAGAATTTGTAATAGTTACATAATAAATAGTTAATAGTGGCCTAATGCACATGTCAAATCCAGTTCCTGGGGGGCCGCAGCTCTGCAAAGTTTAGTTCCAACTCTGCTTCAACACACTTACCTATAGGTTTCAAACTAGCCTGAAGGACTCAATTAGTTTGATCAGTTGTGTTTAATTAGGATTAAAGCTAAACTCTGCAGAGCTGTGGCCCTCCTGGAACTGGATTTGACACCTGTGGCCTAATCGGCTATCGGACAACCAAAGCTAATTGATTTATTATCGATCTGCAATATCTGACAAAGAAAAATTAGTAGAAAAATTTGAATTCACATATATCGGCTAATATATCTGCTATCGGACAGCCAAAGCTAATTGATTTATTATCGATCAGCGATATTTGTCAAAAATATTTGCAGAAAAATTAAAAGTTACATTTATCGGCTAATATATCGGCTATCGGTCTCCTAGTCTAATTGATTTATTATCGATTAACGATATCTGTCAGAAAATCAATTTCAATGCATCCCAAATTCATATACATGTACAAATAATAAATATTCACAGTACACACACATATTATGGTAGAGAAAACTTTGAATGCGATTATTTGTAATTTATTGGTTGACAGCACTAGTTACATATACATAATAAATATACTGAGTACTCTTACTTGCATTATGTGAATACAAACTTAAGTTTCGAAGGCGGTTAATCATTTGACGGCACTATTTCAGTGGGTGGTCTTCGCATGCGTCCTTCCACCCTTGACCCTCAGCGTTCATTAATGCATGGCCTAGTTGTTAATTTATAGACTATTAGAGCTTCCCCCCTAAAGGGAGATTGGGATGCAGCGTAGCATTCAGGCTGTTTCCTGTTGTTGTGTGGCTTGTAGATCCTGCATGACAAACC
This sequence comes from Danio choprae, assembly GCA_903798125.1. Lineage (NCBI taxonomy): Eukaryota > Metazoa > Chordata > Actinopteri > Cypriniformes > Danionidae > Danio > Danio choprae. The sequence continues at coordinate 5,950,417 of CAIGQW010054212.1, read as the reverse complement.
TTCGCTCCGTCTCTTTGGCCCCAAGTCGATTCCACTTGTGTGTCTGCTTGGCAAGCTGGCGTGTGTTTATATGCATCATGTAACTTGAGTTCTGAGAGATGGCTCTCGCTCGCATTACTTAAGCCCTGACTTAGCTTGTACGCACGTACTTGGCTCGAGACATGTTAGGTAACGTGAGTCACGGTCTGTGGCATGTCTTACAGTTGGAGGATTGTAAGAGTTGTAAGAATGGCGTCAGTGAATTGGTGAGAGTTTTTGTTGTTTGTTGGGTCTGTTTTAAACCGCTGGTTATTTATTTGAATTTTGTAGTGTGGTTTATGTGTCAAATATAATGATGATGATAATAATAATAATAATAATAATAGTGATTATGATTCTAATTGAAAGTAAATGTATATTTTTCATCGTTTAATATAAAGAAGGCAATGAATATTAAAATGT
>CAIGQW010054212.1:5926671-5949576 GCA_903798125.1 Danio choprae | reverse complement strand
TATGTGTATGTATATGTGTATATATGTCCACTTAGCTCATTCTTTAATTATGACACCCAAGAGCTGGGCTATTTTTCCCAGAATGTACTTCACTTCAGTGCAGTGTATGATGAAGACATTAAAAATGGAGCCAGACACTGTTCCTGGCCCGTGGCCTAAAGAAACACATCCACACCGCTTCGCTTTCTTTTTCTTTTTTTCCTCTTTCAAAACATTAGCTGCCTGTTTTGCAAAAGTTCATTGTGTTTGTAAGAAATCGCCAGAACGAGCGATTCCTTCTCCAGCACAAAGATCCAGTTACACCGCAATCCCAAAAAGTTAATATCTGGCATTTTTTGGAAGCGGCCGTACTGAATGTAGGCTTCATGCACTTTTTATTTTCTTATTGTCAGTGCCTGAGAGCTTTGAGTTTGAGATTTACCACGGAGATCCAAGACCTCTGTCGGGGCCCTGCTTCAGATCACAGAAAAGAGGGGGCTCTGCTTTTTTTTTACAGCCCCCTCAGAGTGAGAGCAACCGCATACAGGGGCCCCTGAATTATGTTTGTCTGTTCTCAAGACACGTTCATTGTTTTCACATTCTCCGAAAAAGAGGCTTGGGAGGAGTGAAGAGATGAATTACCATCAGATGAAAAGAATGGCTGTTTTTTTTTTTTATTTATCGCCATGTTAAGCTTGCTGACTCTTCTTGAATTTTTGAAAAAAAAAATTATGGCCAGACAGACGTGACACATCCAGATATCTGACAGAGGTGTTTTATTTGGAGATATATAGCTTAACGTTTGCAGCCGTTCTGCCATCATTATTTTTTTTTTTGTCGGCATTCCACTATCTCTGTTCATTGGGTGGCTCCGGTTGATGTTCTCTGTTGCGTGGCCAAGCGTCAGGTTTATATCTGCCTATAACACAGACAAAATCACAACATACTCGCTCGCACGCACACACACTCCAGAGATAGCGAAGCTGACGTCTCCACACGAGTTTTTCTTTAATGTAGTAGCAGTTGTTTGGTTGCAACAGCAGAATAAGATGCATCATTTGTTTTCTAATGCTGCTAACTTCTTAATTTTCTCCCTGATAGATGAAATATAACTCTGCCCGGTGAAATCTGTAGAAATTTTGGTTGTATATTGTATACGCTCAAATTATGTTTGCTGTTTGTTCCAACTGCTTATATAAAATAAGCTGAAACAACACAATTCTTGAGGTTTTCTTAATTGTTTTATGTTCAATCCACTTAAATCTGTAAAAAACTACTAAGGTAGCTTAATTCCTTCATGTTGTCCGAACACAAATTGATTGTGTGGAGTCCAGCATTTTTTACTGTGTATTTAATTTTTACAAATGCTTTAAATGGAGCTAGAAGTACTGTACTTTTTTGTTGTTGTAGGTAATCAGGTTAGTGCATTATCTGCCATGGTCTTTTTTATTTTTTACATCTCATTATAGTGTTTATAATCGTATTATTATGATTAAAATCTGTAACTATACAAACTAAAGTTAAAAATGTTAGTTATATTAATATGTTGATGTACCTGCATCTTTTGCAAACTTAAGTTAGCTTCCCAAAGACTTAAAAGCTGCTGTAATGTTAGTTTGTAAGTTGTTGCGTTAACTGTTGGCAAGAATTTTAATGCTACTGTTAGCCATATTTAGGCTCCAGATGTACAAATTGTACATCCACGAAAGGGAGAGTTCCTGAACACACCCACCAATTGCATAAACGCAATAGACCAATGGTACCTCAAAGGTCTTTAGGGGTCAAAACAAACTCAACCAAAAGTTTGCTTTGGTGAGCCATTTTGAAATGCTGTAACAAACTCAAAACAATCTTCATTTTCAGCTAAATTTTGTTCGAAATGACATCAATTCATTTAGTCCTTTGATTTCGTTTGAGGTATTCCGGTGCCTTTAGCCATAATCGTATTACCTTCTTCAGTATGACCTCTGTCATATTACAGTTGAGGTCACATTATCAAAATGATAAACATTTGCTAACAAAATCTTAAAATCCAAGCACTTTGTGTTGGTCAGTGAGCAAATTCACGTGACCATTCTTGCACAAGATATATTGCACAGTTCCATATTGAAATCAATGAATTTCAAACAAACAGATCCGCCTTTTGTTGCTTATTTGACAGCTTTAACTGTGGTTTTAACTTCTCAATGGCAGTTTTCTTAAACGGCTAGCCAATTAGCCAGCCTCATCCCCGGCTAATAGGTGCTAAATTTGAAGCCGAAATCCCAGTTATGAGCTTCAATTACAGAGTGACATTGGAAGAGTTATTTTCCTTGTTATTTGCTTTCCTTGTCAAACCACTGTTCAGCCGTCTCTTTGTTCTGTCAGCCGTCAGATTTCGGGCAGCGCTGTAATGCTAAAGTTCCTAATTGAGAAAAATCCAGCACAAGCGTTGGAGCCACAAGCAGGCTAATAGGATGCATCTCACGGGAGGAAGGGCTGGTTGAGTTTTCATGCTTGGTCTCCCTGCTGGCATGAGGCTTGATAAGTGTTTCCGTTGGCGACACTCTTGCTGTCGTAGCCTATACGCCACAAGTTATCACGGCTTCCCTGGGCGAACGCTTCTCTTTATGCATTTTTCCTGTTCGACTGTTGTCTGTTTTTGTACTCTGTCTCTCTAATTCTCTTTTCTCCTTTGGCGGTTTGTGCTTTTTTTTGACACATGTATGACTTCTTGACACATTTGGATGTAGTCTAGCCACACACTTATATCAGTTTTTGTGGGAATCATTTGAATCAGTTGGACAAATAATTCACTATAGTTTTGATTGTTTTAAATGTTTTCTGAATGCTCTTGCACAATAAACTGAATACTCTGGTCAATTGAATTCTGAATTCTCGCCAAAGGCACCCCCGTTATAATAACTTTTTAAAAGTCCAACAATAAACGGCGTAAACCATTACAAACAAACCAGGGGAAACATCAACAAATGTGCACATACACTAAACATATCAACAGTGCTCAGCATAAATGAGTACACCCCCTTTTGAAAATATTTTTATCCATTTCTCAGTGAATATAGGCAAAATGTTAACAAAACCATTTTATTAAACTGTTATACTAATTAAAATAAGAGTTTAGTCACATAACATCTTTAGAAATAGAAAGAGAATACATTTAAATTCAAAAGACAATTTCAACAAAATGTAATATATTTTTATGTTTCTGGATTATTCCCACCTTTTTATTATTTTTTATTATTTATAATAATATTATTGTTATTATTATTATTTATTTTTGTTAGATTAGTTCCATTTTTTTAGTTTGGTACTGATTAATCCAATGAATGCGCACAAATATATTTTTGTAAAGCATCTTATAGAAAATATTAATTGAAAAGAGAGATCTGTGAAGGGTGCACTCATTTATGCTGAGCACTGTATATTGAAAATGTATTATAATCTTTCAGGTTTTTATGTTATCATATTGACTCAGATTGTTGTTTTTTTTAAATGGCTAGACTTACACACGTAATGCATTACAGTATGAACGGGGCATTGTTCTAGTTAAGGAAGGCATAAAATAACTTTACTGCTACTGATAAAGCCAGTTAGCGTTTCACTGATATGCAGTCAAGACAAATACAGCTTCATGTACAGTGAAAGGTTTGAAATATGTTGAGTGATCTGTTATAGGTATCTATAATTTAACTTAACATAAGTTATAGGAAAACATTAGGATTAATTCACTATCTTTCTTTTCTTTTCAGTGAGCTTGAAAGTCATACGCAAAGATATTTAGCGTGAAGTTGTTGCTGCTCGATTCCATATTACAGAAGCATATATATATATATATAATAATATTATTATTATTATTATTATTATTATTATTATTATTATTATTATTATTATTATTATAGCTGTAACAATTGGTTGGTTAGTAAGATTTGCACACTATTTTCATATAATAATAACCATATAAGTGTTCTGAAGTAGCTTTGTATGGGGAAAAAGGATCAAATTTGTTTCGCTATGCGTTGAAAATCTTCTTAATACATAATTTTTGATTCGTTGAACCACATCAGTGACACCAAACCTAACTGGTTTTTGCATTTTAACAGATACTAACTTAGACTTCATGCACCAGTATCACAAATACCAAGGCGTTCTAAATTCTACGCTCAAGCCTTTAAAATATTTGACATTTGTCAGGTTAGTCTGGCGGGTTTATGACCTGTTACTCTCAATGCAAATTTGAACTGACTGCTAGTATTTCCTGAAGGCACAAAAAGGCTTTTTGCCAATAAAGAAGATTAGAGTTGTTGAGCATGTGCTTGGGTTTGGTTGCTGTGTTTTGTGTCTCTCATATAAAGTGTTTCGAGCAAGACAGGCTCTGGCAAATATAACGCTGATATGGTTTGCTTTTGAAAACAGCCTGCTCTTGAAACATTTGTTTAGTCTAACTCCAAATCCTCGCTGCATAACCTTGAGCAACTTCCAGTTGATATGCAAACCATTTGCAAAGTCTGCTGTACTTGAGTGTGTGTTTGGTACTGATTGCATGTTTTATAGATATTGCAAAATGCAGAGTACCGGTCAAAAGTTTGGGATCAGCAGTGTTTGCTAAGTTGGGTAGTTAAAAAAAAAAGTAATAGATTACAAATTACTGACTACTACTGGAAAATTGTAATCTGATTACATTACTAATTATTTAATGTAATAAGGAATCAAATTACTTGGGCTTTATTTTGAAATGACTTTTAAAACATATAAAATATACCTATAAAAAATACAGTAAAACATTACAATGGGTTGACATATTCAAAACACTTCGAGTTTGCCCAAAACTTAAAATTCTCTCATCATTTACTTGTTCCAAACCTGTTTGTCTTTTTTTTTTAACACAGAATAAGACATGTAGAACTAAACTGGATACCTGTAACCATTGACATCCATAGTATGCAAAAGCACTTCAGTGTTTGGGTTTTCTGTGTTTGTATAAGGTAATTAGTCTACCGAAATGTGTATATTCCATACAAAGTATGAAGCTTGCTGGCCAGTTTTTGTCGCGTGACTCGTGGTTTTCAACTGGTGTGCCTGGAAAAAGCGAGCATGCGCAATATGTGCTCCTAATATGCGTACGCAAGCACCTCCATTGTGCACGGCCCCATAAGTAGCTACACTTCTCTTCACATTCAGAAGATACCTTCAGTCCCGATCCTGCACAAAAATTCAATTTAGCCTGTTTAGGCTGAGTTGGAACGCCGTGTTTTTGGGTCGCTGGTGTCCTCCTTGGCGACGAGTATTGTCGTAGAATGCTTTTTATTCAAGTGCTTGAACAAGTTGCTGGTCAAGTTAAAAGCAGTAGAAAGTTTTTTTGAGACTGGGCAAATGTCTGTATTTCCACTTGAAGAAGCAACCACTCTCGAGAGCAACCATTTCAGCTCGCGTTCTCCAGCAATTTAAAAGCACATGCTTATTAACTGACAATGCACTTTAAAACGTGATTTAAAATAAGCATTTTTTCTTCTAAAAACTATATTTGTAACGTAAGTAACGCTATTACACTGAATTTACTAACTGTAATCAAATTACACAAATTTAAAATGTAATTCGTTACATTACTGCTTTCCCAAAAAATGTAATTACAATAAAAGTAACATGATACTGTGGAATGCTTTACACCCAACAAAACAAAAAAAGGCTTTAGGCTGTATTTATTTGATTGAAAATGCAGTCTAAACTGTCAAATTGTGAAAGATTATTACTATTTAAGTAGGAGTTTTAAACTTGATTAGTTTCTGTGATGTAAAGCTGAATTTCCATCGTCAATACTCCAGTCTCCACTTCCTGAATCATTCTAATTTTGCTGACTTGCTGTTCTGTTATGATAGATTGTTATTAATATTGGTGATTATCAATGTTGAGTTGTTTTTTTTCTTCATAATTTTGTGAAAATTGATACTTTTTTTAGGATTATTTGATGGACGTTTTGTTTCAAATAGCAGCATTCAGTTCGTTCAGAAATAAAAAAAAAAACTATAAAAAAATTAGTGTTATGCAATTATTTTAATTAAAAAGTTCTTGATGAGTAAAAGTATGTCCATTTTTAATGATATTTTTTAATGCCACTGTCTCACAATTTCCACAAAATTATGACGCATCCTAAGCAAACGGTCCCACTTGAATGACGTCAAATCAAGTTATGTGAGGGGTCAACCCCTTAATTAGTGAGAAATTAAGTTTGCTCTGGTCTGTATCTTAAATAATTGTGCTAATAATTAAAATAATAGATGATTTAAATATACATTTGGCCACCCCTATAATGGTTCATACTACATGATCGTACCTTGCAGTGTATGCAGTAAAATATTTAGTATTAAACAGGCCGATTTAGAGCACCAATTGATGCAGTAAGTGTTTACAAGACACTTTTGTTGTAAGGTCTTTGCCTCTACCTATATAGTAAAAAATAGGAACTCCAGCAACACTTGTAATAAAGGAGAAAATTTAATGAAATAAAATAAATCTCTTTTCGGCTTACAAGCCTTTTTGTACTAAATAACTGCAGCCTTGGTGATAAGAATAGACTTGTTTTCCAGCAGTGAAGTAACAAATTACAAATACTCCAATTACTGTAATTGAGTAGGTTTTCTCAGGATTTGTACTTTTACTTTCACTTGAATATGTTCTTAGCGCTATATTGGTACTTTTACTCCACTATTTTCCTTCAACCTGCAGTCACTACATTTGTTTTTCTTGTCTATAGTGAGTGGCTAAAGTGGAATAATCAGTCCTGTGATTTCCGTCCAATCAAATCGCACCAAAGACACAAAATCATTTCATGCAATGACAGAGAGACGGTTTAGACTGCATGTCACTGATGAGAAGATGACAGATGTTTATTGTATGATTACTAAAATGGCCTTAAACAATATTTAAATGCTCTACAGAATGTTACTTCTTTACACACACATGCACAAATTGCATGTAAACGCATCAACCTTTCATAGTGTAATACTCACTACTCACGACTCTTGAGTACTTTTAAAAGGGCTACTTTTTACTCATACTTAATGGTACATTTACTTGAGTATGATTTTTCAGAACTCTTTCCACCACTGTTTTCCAGTCAGTGAGTTGTATGATTGACTGGTCAACTAGTTTCCTGCCAGGTGAAAATCCACTAAATGGTGCCTCGTTTTCCTTCTTCACAGGTATATGTATTGGACAGACTGGGGGGAGGAGCCAAGAATAGAGAGAGCCGGAATGGACGGAAGCAATCGCCAAATCATTGTCCAGAAGCAGATCTACTGGCCCAACGGACTCACCATTGACCTGGACGAGCAGAAACTCTACTGGGCCGATGCCAAACTCAGCTTCATCCACAGAGCCAACTTAGATGGAACTTCTCGGTCAGTTCCCTCAACTTTTTTCTCTCATTCTCAATTCGACTCCTTGTATTTTTTACCTTTCAAAATCGAGCGGTGTGTGGAGTCTGTGGCCCAATCTAAACACTTAGCCTGCACATAGACCCGACTTGGGACCCCCTCCCTACTTCCGCCCACTCTTAACTTGAGATGACCTCCGTGCCATATACCACTGTAACCCGATCCCGCCTGGCATTATGGGTATGATTCGGGCCCCCGAGCCAAAGGGGTTACATTTCCTTTTGTGCATGTAGGATTTCGTAGCAATTTCAATAAAGTAAGGTATGTTGGGCCTTTTGCTATGTTGCGATTTTTGCATTGCTTGTCGATCTGCAGGAGTCGTGCAGTCTGACCAGGCCAGCAAACGCCACTGAAAGAGGAACCTGACCTATATCTAGAGACGCGACTCAATAATATTATTCTCTATATTCCTTTTAAAATAAGAAAATTTGTTTTTAATTTAAACTTTTTAATGTGGAATTTCTAGTATGCCTCAATTTATCATCAAATGAACTTTTTGGTTGACAATTATATTACAGTTTAGTGTCAAAGATAAGTCAGTTTGAAGTGACTTTAATTTGTAATGTTGTTTGTAAAATAGAATTTATTAAATGAAATTGTAATTATTGATTAATTCGAATTATTAAATCCATACCTAATCTTATGGTTATCAGTCTAAAACATTGTTTATTTTTAATGTATTAAATCAGTGATTTTTAGACTATTAAAGTTCTTCGGCTGCCAAAAAGAAGACATATAAATGTAAAAATGTATATAAAATGAAACAATAATTAATTCTCTTCTTTAAAATGAAGTGTTTATTTAAATATTTTTTATTTCAAATTGATAGTTTGTCACTTATTTATTTTAAAAGTTGTATTCCCAGTCCTGTTTATTTGGAGTTAAAAAAATATATAGATATAATTAGACAAATTAATGTATAAACCTTAAAATTTTTTTAAATATGGAATCCCTTTGTAGGATTTCTGAAGGAAGCTGATACGAATCTGCTGTCCACATAACTTGTATCTTATATCACCTTCTATTAATATACCATTGTTTTGATACAGTTATATTGTATGTGTGTACATCCATTTATTTATTTATATATATACTTGTAATTTTTATTATTATTATTTTTATTTATTTTTTCATAATTTTGTATGTTTTGTTTTGTTCTTTTTAGAACATGTTAAAAGTCAAAAAATTAATAAAGAGTGTTTAATATATATATTTATAAAATTAGATAGATAGATAGATAGATTGATTTCTATTTATTTAGATAGTTTCTTTGTTTTTTGCATGTTGTTCTGTTTTACTATGCCCAGTGTGTTCATATTTTCTCTCAAGTAATAATTTACTTAACCTGGTTATTGTTTGCCCACATTTGCTCTGTATGCTAAAAAAACAACGAAGGGGTGTCCAGAGTAATTCTCCCTCTAGTCTTCTGGAGCGAGTCAGAGTTGAGTAATTGCAGTTGTCGTACAGCTGTTGATCAGTGGCGCATACTTCAACCTGACCTCTTAATGACATTTGCGGCATTAAGCCATTAATTTAAAGATCCTCACACAAAACTGGCTGAGGAACACAGGCGAAACTGCTCACTGTCAGATCTTAATGCAAATTTGTTAGCGCTCCTCTTTTAAACACTTACTGACAGTTGTTTCTAAAACAAAAGGCCCTTCAGACACCTTTAATAGCCGTTTCAATTTGCTGGCTTCAAATGTGCGTGTAAAAAAAATCTGGTTGTAATTACAGTTCGAGAGTCTTGACATCCCCCCCCCCAATCTCTATTCCACTGTTCGTCACACACTATTAAAAATGGGGAGGGTGAACAACATAACAAGTCTAACTCTTCCAATCAAACTCACGCACACGACTCCCCCCCCACCCACCCACCGTCTTAACCAGGAAAATTTATCCTCTCAGCAGCTTGGTGATTGATGAGCAGCGCTTCTCTGGCATTATGCTTTTGAACACTTGTTGCTTTGATCCACTCTCGTTTTATTTATGTCCGGTGGTTCAGAAAGCCGCCGTTCGGGCCGGACAGACACAGCTAACGGCACTCCGATGGACTCTGAGGGAACTTGACTTCTTAAGGGCAGCTGTACTGTTAGCGCTGGCCGATGACTTCTTACTAACGACTGAAACAGATGTGGTCTTACAGGTCGATGACAGCCTGATTTGTTTAATTCCCCCCTTCTTCTTGGAAAAAAGCCCCCACCCCCCCCCCCCTTCCCAAAGGGATGAAGGTGGGGGGAGGTTCAGTTTAGCGTGAGCTCCAGATTTCCTGAAGGGTCTAAAAAAGACCTCAGTCCTCGTTAGATGTTGTTGGCTTGTTGTTGTGGTCTTAAATTCACATTCTATATGCCTTTTGGAAAGGGTAATACCTGTAGGCCTCTTCAGTCTTTGAAATGAAGACATGTTGGAGGACCAGAGTCCCTCACTGAAGCAGAGTAGAATTATTTCCCATATAAAGAATCCCGGCTGGAATCATAAAGCATTCTGCTTTGGAATGCATGGTCCCTGCTGAAAAGACCAGCTCGAGAAGCTGGTTCAGACTAGCTTGTACTTATTATTGGTGGTCTAATTGGACTTTTTTATGACTGCTGGTTAAGTTAAGGAATGGGTGATTCAAAAAAAGAAATTTACTCATTGTCATGTTGATCTGACTTTCTTGAGAATGTTTTTCCTAATAAAAACAATGGGGTTCAACCTGGGTGAACGACATTTGGTTTTCAAATGTTTGAGGTTGACTTTTTTTTTAAGATCTCCAAAAGCGTATTTATTTTATCAAAATGCCTTTTTATTTTGAAAAATTTTGCATGCTATTATCAAAATGAGTGTGCAAAAACTGACAGAAAATGCTGTTATGATGGCAGATTATTGTCAGTAGATTGTTATGTCACTTTAGCAAATAATCTACAATAACAAAGATGTTGCCAATTACTTGTGTGTTCTTGTGTACTATAGATTGAACACATTGTATGTGTGCAAGATGTCACTCTATTCACAAACTCGCACTACAATGATAATGCTCTCGTTTTCAAAAACGTGCACGTTGAAACTCAGTTTCAGCCCCCAAAAATCTGTTGTCATGTAAATGAATGTTTAAAGCATATACAGTTTCTGTTATTGTTTTTTTTAATAGTTTAGTGTAAACAGCTCTTTCAATATATTATTTTTTGATGTATTAGAAATAAACAAAATAATAATAATAATAATAATAATGAATTAATTTTAAAATAATTCTTATATATATTTATTTGTATAATTTGATTCAAGTGTTATAAATGTACTCATTTCAATTTAATTTATTGAATATATTTTTACCCATTACTTCTGTTTTGAATAATCCTTCAGAAATCTTTATAGTATGCTAATTTAGTACTTGTATGTTTAGTACATTGTGCAACATTGTTTGAAATGGAAATCTTTTGTAATATTATTAACATTTGCTGTCACTTTTAAATGCTCGTTTATCATTTTAAGATCCAAAAATGCTACAGATGTTGTTTTATTTGTTTGTGTTTGTTTTTACATGTATGTGTCGACGCTTACAGGGAGGCTGTGGTGGAGGGCTCACTCACCCACCCATTTGCCCTCACCCTTTTCGACGAAACGCTCTACTGGACCGACTGGCAGACCCGATCCATCCACGCCTGCAACAAACACAGCGGAGAGAAGCGCAGGGAAATTCTCAACGGCATTTACTCGCCGATGGACATCCAGGTGCTCGGCCAAGAGCGCCAGCCCAACAGTGAGTCTATACATCTCAAGAATTCACTGTCTTCTGTCAAACCAGAACAAAATGCATATTCTTATCACATGACTCAAAGGTTTAGGTGTTGGCTTACATCTAAATTTGTGAACGCAGAGAAATGCTCTGTTTTGCACTCGGTTCAGGTTTTCTTAAGAGACCCCTCACATTCTGTCGACACAATTTTTAAATTGTTCTTGTTCTTTCATCACTTACGCTACTATGTCTTTGTAAAAGTGTCGGCCTTTTGGCCTGTGAGGCAATCTGAATAGTTCTCAGGGAATGAGATTTTTCAAGTGTCCTGCATTCCACTCTGAACAAATAAACACAGCTCCTCAGTGGAGACGGGGAACAGTCCCTGCACGATCCCACCCCCACCTTAGTCTCTGTGTGTGTCTGTGTGTGTGTCTGTGTGTGTGTGTGTGTGTGTGTGTGTGTGTGTGTGTGAGTGTGAGTGTGAGTGAGGATGTGAGTGAGGATGTGGGTGTGGATTGTGCTGAAACATTTTACAGCCCACAAAGACCCCACTAGGTAAATGCTTGTTGTGTTGGAGGTAGAATAATAAAGAAATGATGAGACAACCTTCATGCAAAGAAATATTGAAGATCTAAACCAGAGATTCCCAAAAACCAGGGCGGTTAAAGATGGTTTTGTTTTGTTAAACTTAATCAGAACTTTTAGATATTATTAGTAATATCTAATGTAATAGATAAATCTGCTGGAAGACTGAAAAGATAAATAGTCACATTTTCTAATGCAACTTTTGACTAAATTAATGCACTTTTAATAAATGCATGTATTCATTTTAGTTCAATAATAAAAACAACTTTTAAAATGGTAGTGTATATTTTAATTAATTTAAATGTAATTATTTTGTGTGGATAATGACATTAGCATAGTTGATTTGGATCTGTAGCATTTTTTTATTTGAATATCATACAAGTATACGCAGCTACTTATAACACTGCAAGAAAGGTTAAAAAATGAGATTTATATTAATTGTTTTCTTAACAAATAAACAAACAAACAAACTTGTATCATTTTTGCATACTGCTTTAATGTTAACCATAACTTTCATGAAAATTTATGACAAATTACAAGTGAATTAATGTGCCAAAAATGATTATCAGCCAGAAAATACCAATTATAGCACGTATATGATCTATTTTTGGTATCCAAAAAAATATTGTGATTGTCTTCTGTGAGTCTTGGTAAAAACTATTAGCATAAACAAAACACATTATGATCTCTCGAAATGAAACAAATTCTACTACACTTTTTCTTTGTGAACTTTCTATCATTAATTCGATTTTAATAATGCATGTGTATCTTACTTTTATTATTGAAAAAAAAACAGCTGCATAGCCAAGTATTCTATTTTGTCCTCAAACATTTGCCTTTATTGATATTTTCTGAATTTCCTCACGTGTCCCTGAACTGTGGTCCAGTCATCAGTCAATATGCTGGACAGACACCACATCTGCAAACAGCACGGAGGAAAAGAGGGGATAACAAATGTTGAGTCAGGGCCGTCTATGTTTTCCTGATGGAGCAGATGCGTGTTCTGAGATGAGCAAAGCGTGACCTGGTGGAAATGGAAAAAACCTGTTACAGGAAATCAAAGGTTTTTGCTGCCACCTGCTATTGTCCAAGGGTTGCAGTTTTGTTTGAGAACCAAAAAGGAACCTTCTTTTTAAATCTGTCATATCACAGGTGAAAAGGAAGTTTATGGCCGAACATAATGCATCATTCATGAGAGAAATCTCTAAGGAGTTTTATAGAAATAACATGATTGTTCAAACAAGACTTACTGTAGAGTAAGCCAGGTATTTATCTTAGTCATAAATGTGATTAAATAAATGTTGAATTGAAATTCATTGCTTCTAGGAAGTTTCAGATTGCCATAAAATTAAGTAAATTAGACAAAACACTACTAAGAACAGCAGTAAGCAAGGGTTAATTTCTTCAGTCTGTGGTTATTTACACTACTAAGAACATCCGTAACACTACTAAAACACTCATAAGAGCATTAGTAACACTACTACGAACATCAGTAACACTACTAAACTACTAAGAACATCAGTAACATTACTTTACCACTAAACACTACTAAGAACATTAGTAACACTACTACGAACATCATTAACACTAGAACACTACTAAGAACGTTTAAGAACATCGGTAAGCAAGCGTTAATTTCTTCAGTCTGTGGTTTTTTACACTACTCAGAACATCAGTAATACTACTAAAACACTCCTAAGAGCATTAGTAACACTACTCCAAACATCAGTAACACTACTACACTACTAAGAACATCAGTAAGCAAGGGTTAATTTCTTTAGTCTGTGGTTATTTACACTTTTAAGTACATAAATTACACTACCAAGACACTAAAACACTACTAAGAACATCAGTAAGCAAGGGTTAATGTCTTCGGTCTGGTTATATATGTAACAATCCTGTATTTGCAACATAATTCACTGCTCTGAAACATTAATCGTCCTATCTGATGAACTTTCTCAAATGAAGGTGAGCATGTGGTGAAACGTTCACACACTCCTTGGGTTGCACTGATTTCTGGTCATTTTTTAACTTGGAGGTCATTGCTCTTTGCAATAATGTGTAATAAACAACGGTTTTTATAGCTTTCCTCTTCCCTTGTCATTTTCTCCACAGTTCAAACTCCATGTAGTGAAAGAAACGGAGGCTGTTCCCACCTGTGTCTCCTCTCCCCCATTCCTCCCTTTTACAGCTGTGCTTGTCCAACAGGGGTTAAACTCAAAGAGGATGGAAAGACTTGTCGGCCAGGTAAAACAATAAAAAATCAAGTTGATTTGAATTCTAGATGGATGGATAGATTTGTCACTGTTTCTAATATGAGCAGAAGGGTTGTGAGCGCTTGTAATTTTATTATGATGTCTCTGCTCTTAAGCGTAAAATTTGATTTTAATGAACTCTAGCCATTCATAGGCTGGTTTTGGTATGAGGATTGGCGTACTGTGCATCTATTAAATATTTGCATGCCGTCCCGAGTGGAAAACCATGACAGAGACTAATGTTTGACAGATGGTGGCCCCTTTGAGTTCACAATTTAGTAAAAATCACTCTGCTTCATGATTGCTGAATCAAACTTTTATTCCATAACAGCTGACACATGTCCCACTTTTCCCCATTCTCATGAGAGTTTATGCTTTGAGGGAGAGGTGGAAGTTTAGGGCCTCTTGGTCCTTTTTCAGGGTCACTATTTGGGGGCTGAATAGGTCAGTTTAAGGTTTGTGAGTTTAGGGAAAAATCAGGAAACATGTTTGTTTGAATTACTCAAGGGTTTGTATACATTTCTCATCTCCAGACTAGAGGTCGTCTCAGGTCCTAAAATCTGTACCTGACCCCAATCACTTCTTGCCTGAATCTGCTCGTCTCTGGTTAGACTGTTGTTCAATTCAAGCTGACGTGCACCTTTGCTCATTGTAATTTGCTGGTAAAGTCATTGTGGCATGAATGGAAATATCAGGAAATTTAAAAGTTAATAGAAAAATAATAGAGAAATAATAGAAATCGATCAAATCTTAAAGAATCCAAAATAATTCCATGATTTTTAAGTTGAGCTGTCTAGCAAATTGGTCTGACAATTCATCATTTACTTGGCAAGCAAATCTTTATTAGGTTAAACTTTATGGAGCTATAGAAAGTAAAGCTGAGGACCACATAATATGTCCAAAAAGGGCTGCTCTTTCGCAAAACCTAAATGTATTTGTGTAATTTAGAATGAATGTAATTGTTCTTTTGTTCTTAATGAGGACATGCATTAAGCATTAAGGGCTACTCCAAAATCAGGCTTCACCCCTTGGCTTGCTCAATGATCCCCCCCCCAGCCTCTCCAGAACAGACTCGTCCATTGTATCCGTGCACCCAGCCCGTTAACGACAGACTGCTCTTTTATTACAAAAAAATACATTCGCCCCCTTACCAAGTCGCTCTGTCTTTCTACTCGAATTTATAACTTCAAATTTGAGTCCATGTATTCCCAGGCCAGGAAACAATGAGATGCATTCTTCAAGCACTCATTCCAGTGGCGCAAGTGAAACATGGAGCTGTCCAGAGTTGCGTTAGTGGAAGAAAGGGGAGGTCATCTGGCCAAATGAAACATATTCCCACTGACCTCAGGATCAAGCAAGTTGACAACTAATCAGAACTAAAACAATACACTATTGTACTGGACTTTGATTAGCGGCAAGGGTACAACCACGAGTGGGTCCAGTAGGACAAGGGATTAGCATGAGCAAACGTCCACACCTCATACTTGTTTAGCTTGGATGGCTAAATTGAAGGCATTTGTTTTGGTTTTGTCAGACGTCCACTTGCTTTGATAACATGCAAGGCAGAACGAAGGACAAATTAAAACCAAAAGAAGCAAAAAAAAAAAAATCCAGGCAAGCCCTAAAGGAGCTATTTTTCCCTCTTCTTATTGGTGTCAGCACTGATGGATGTCACTACTTATTGGGTGCCGTGGACCGCAGCTGGTGTTGTGGGTACTGGAGCGTGCTCGGTTACAAAGAGAGATTAAATAAGGACAAGGTTGGACCTAATTGCTTCCACAGATTGGGTCTAGACAGATTCTACTGTTGGTATTTCAACCTGGCATGCGGTTTTTGTAATGGAGCAATGCGATCTTGCAGTGCACCGTCTGCAGGGACAACTCTGCAATTCATGTTGCTAATTGCTACTGTCAGACTCTGTTTTCTTTGACGAGTTGAGTCTGTGCCCTAGGCATGGTAGTTGTCTTAATACACCACATCTTTGTAGACTGTGTTACATGGGTTTAACTTAAATGAAGTAGACAGTTCAGGTCAAAGTTCAAGGCGTTTCTGATACTTGATGAATATTTCGCAGGATGTACATAAAGGCAGATGTCACCATTGTTCTCTGAGCAAATCTCAATTTTATTCCTAGGAGCAGAACAGGTGCTTTTACTTGCTCGTCGCACTGATCTTCGGCGGATATCCTTGGACTTACCTGACTTTACAGATATCGTCCTTCAAGTCAATGATATTCGTCACGCAATTGCCATTGATTATGACCCGGTGGAAGGATATGTCTACTGGACGGACGATGAGTTGAGGGCCATACGGCGTGCCCGAATTGATGGAAGTGATGCCCAGACTTTGGTCACCAATGAGATCAACCATCCTGATGGAATTGCTGTGGATTGGGTGGCACGAAACCTCTACTGGACCGACACTGGTACAGATCGCATTGAGGTGACCAGACTCAATGGCACTTCTCGACGGGTCCTCATATCTGAGAACCTGGATGAACCACGAGCCATTGTATTGGATCCCATAAATGGGTACAAACTTTACATTTAAGATAATTTCTGAGATTTTGTTCTGAGAATTTTTATGTGATTTTTACTTTACTGATTTTCTTCATACAGATACATGTATTGGACTGACTGGGGGGAATTGCCCAAAATTGAAAGAGCAAACCTGGATGGCACGGACCGGGTTGTGCTTCTCAACACTTCTCTTGGCTGGCCGAATGGTTTGGCTATAGACTATGTAGCCGGAAAGCTTTACTGGGGTGATGCCAAAACAGACAAAATTGAGGTAAGTCAGCTGAGGTTTCTCTTGTATGTATGGAGTTCTCACCTCATTGTGACTTTTGCCCATTAGATTTCCCTTCACTCAAAGCATATATGAGTTGCAATGAAATGTTATGGTGTTCTATGCTCAACAAAGGGGCTGAAATGAGACTTGAGCTTTGGTGCTGATTGAATAGTCTGAGTATGTGTAGTAATGAGAGGAGATCCGAGGATTGGCGGAGAATCCAAGGGCGAATTCCTTGTCGAAAATAAGCAGCTAGTCCTTCGAATACTTTTATTTGATGATCATCATATGTACACTTCCCTAATAGCCTTTTTTTTTTTTTTTAAGTCCCAGTTGTATTTTTACAGATATTTGAATAACACCCCCTTCATGCATTTTGTAATATTCTCAATATGTTGATTTCAATTCAAGTTTATTTGTGTAGTGCTTTTCACAGTAATTATGATTCCAAAATGTTGATTTCCATGAGACTCAAGAGTGCATGAAGTGCACATTCTCCATTGACGCTGTTGTTTCAGTGTAAAGTGGTTTTGGAATCCTAGACTGGTTGTGTAATATCTCGAAAAAGTGACAACAGGCATCCGGTCAGTTCCCGCACTTTTGTTTTTGTCCAGAGTCCCAATCATTGTGAAACCTCAAGTATATTTGAAAAGTATTTCCTGTGTAAGGTTTCATATTTAGATTTAGTTACTCCATATTTAGAGTATTTTCATTATTATTTTTTTTTTAACTCAGGCCTCAGACCAAAAGTCTTGATTTATTCTGTCGTAGTTTCTCTCCATCTGTTTTTGTTTCCTCTGTGTCTGTTCTTTTGTGGCACAGGCTTCGTGGTCTGGGCGTTTTCGTGGTTTTGGCATTGTGTAATTAGTCAGCTACCTGTAGGCACAGGTCCCTGGGTGTCATAATACAGAGGTTTTTCATTCAGTCAGTATGCCTGAAACCCTGTCGTGTAAACACAAAAGAAGCTAAGGAAACATCCCTTTCTTATTTTCATGCACTCATTTTCTATTTCACACGCTGATTCTCAACAACCTTTTCTAATCTGATTCTTTTTACAGTATACTTTGAACATTATTTTGTTATATAGACATTACCAATAGATATTACTTGTAATTCATTATTAGTAGACCTAATGCATTATCTAGTGTTAACAAACTGATCAAATCAAGTACTTCTAGAAAATGTCTGCCTAACAGTCACATGTTGTCTAGGCACCATAAACCGGTTAACCTAGGTACAGGGCGAGTTTGGGTAAGGACTCTCAAACTGTGCCCTCTAAAGGGTAGGTATTATTTATTGATGCACTGGACTCCCAGTGAGCAGACAGATTTGGACAGTTTGCAGACAGACATAGCCAGCTAAATGCCATCACAACTAACCTGTTTGTAACCCAGGGCTTTTTTCAGTCTGCCAGGTTCCCTGCTGTGGCATTTAAAGGGAAGGGGCAGCGGGACAGGCGGGCTAAGGGTGAACAGCAGGGCAAAGGCGGCCTAAAAACCACCAGTGGCTCAGTGCGAGTCCCTGTTTGCGTGCACTCTGTTTTACTCTTTCTTTAAGATGTGGAGGTGTTTTCTGTGGCTGTCAAAGGGAGGAGCAAGATAGTGTTTTCTTGTGTTAAAGCTGGGCTGAATGAGCGGAGGATTATGGCACTCCTGCTGACAGATCGAGCTCTGTAAAAGGCCAGATGCCCATTGAAGTCCACGTGCAACACTTTTTAGAATAATTCCCCCTCAGAACATCCCAATGGGGGAATAATGAGGTACTCCCTTTAAAGACAATGTGAAACAATGCAGTTTTAACCGTTTTACAGTGATTGCAGTTTTGCTTGTATTATTGGAAACTTTGTATGACTTGACTGACAGCTTTCTCACATTCTTCACAGGAAAGGAAAGTTGTATAACATGTTCTTTGTTAGATTTGCAGCCCAGGTTGTATAATCAGTTCAGCCATTTAGCAACAGAAAGCCCATTTTTGGGGGGAATGAAAATTTGGATGGATTTGAAATTCCAATGGATTGGTCATTCACCATCACCCAGGAACTTTGCATTGAAGAGCGCACATATATTTTGCTTACTTGACATCCTGGTCTCAGATTTTTCTCCCTGAAATTCCTTAAAAATAACTGCAAATAAGATATTTGTTACTATAAATTAAACATAGATGGCATAGTTTTGACGTTTCTATTTTGGAAGATAAAATTGCTCACATTCGTTCTGGCAGATTTGAGTGCAGCGTGAGACATTGTTGAGATTTTCTCTGAATTTCTCAAGGAGAGTTGTGAGATTACTGAGGCTTTTCTTCATAGAAGAAAGACCTTTGAAGTAAGAGACAGAAGTGAATGTCTCTGATCTCTTAGCTGTAAATGAGAAACTGTTGAGGTAACTGTTATGTAGCATTTCAGTTACTTCCTAGAAATGATACAAAAAAGAATGGTGTTGAGATAAACATTTTCAAAATGACCTCTTCGCACAAATGCAGCAAAAAAACAACTGAATGCTAAAATATCACTTTGTAAAGAACACTGTGCCTGCGTGCATACTGTCTACTAATACCAGTAGGATGAACCTGTAACATGCTTGCACATGATAGACTTTTTTGTAGTACACATGGAAATGATCACATTATTTGCCAAAAACTGCACTTTGAAACTCTATTTCAAAGAATTTTAGGTCCCAAATGCCTTTGTAGTGTAACTGAATGGCCATGAAGTTGTTTGGATTTTTTTTTTTCTTTCTTTTTTTTTTAATGAAGTTACATGAACACCCCTAAACATCTGATTCAGTTGCACAGGCAATTTGATCCTGGAACAATATGACAATAAATATTTGAGTCAATTTTTTTTTACTGGTGTCTTGGTAGATCTGAGTGCAACATGATATATCAAGATCTTCTTTTAAACTTCAGAGGAGTGTTGTGCAATCTTCCTGGGTCTTTTCAGCAGCAAAAGTCTCTATTTAATCTCATTACAGAGAAACGGCTGATGCATTAAAGTAATCAGATTTCTTTCGCATTAGGATCATCACCCAAAAATCATAATTTTTGGCTTTGTTTTTATAGTATCAACTTTGTCTCACATAATTTATTCTTGCAGACATTTTTCAGCAAAGAGTTCATGACATTTCAGTCTTTAGGCAATACTTGAAAATCTTGGCTAATGTGAGCACAATTTTCAACACTGTTCAGACCTCTAAACAGGACATGGTCAATTTCTGAGATGGAAAATCTGTCCGGCAGAAGATTTCATCCATTTGCTCCCCAATTTATCTCATTACTGTGTAAGAGAAACAATCGAGATTCTAATGAGACCTCATTTGTGATCTATTCCATTTTTTTGGAAGTGCTTTCTGGAGAGATTCTAGATTTTCTCCTGCCTGATTGAGGAGGGAAGCCCTGTTGTCATGTGTTCAGAGTTGACCCCCTGCCTACTGCAGCACAAAAGCTCCACAGAATGGAGGCGAAACCTTGTGGAGGTCCTCCTACATCCACGCACACCACCCCACCCCTGCACCAGATGCACTTTTTGGGTGGCTGGTCAGCATTCCCCAGGCTCCTAGCAGCTGACAAGTGTGTTCTGTTCTCCTTTCTCACAAGGGTTCTTCAGATTCACCTTAATGGAGACGGAGGCCATTCTTTAGCTGGCCCACTTACCCTCTGAAAGGAAGAAAAGCCCTTGAAGTGCTAATCGGCGGAGTTGCAGCATGGCCCAACCATCAGTAATTTCTCATTAAAGATTATCTTTTTTGCATACTGATGCTCGCTTACCTCATTTCAGCTGCCCTTTTTGTTTTGAAAGGGCCAATTCTGGACTGCCTCCGAACAGAGTCGCATTTACATGTTACTGTTTGCCTTTTTTTTTTCTACCCGCTTAGTTCCTTTTGGTTGATAGTGGGTGTGAGGGAGGGCAGCTCTTTTTTTAGGAGCTGAAAACAACATTAAGTTTTAAATGAGGAGTTTTGAAAAGTGCCTTCTGGCATTTGGAATGTGGCTGCTCACTGCCTGAATGGTTATAAATAGAGGAATGAAGGCTTTCAGGCCCTCCTCCCTCCCTCTTGCCTTCTTGCTTTTTTTTCCTCGCCCCCTTTAACACGGCTGGTAATAGGCCTTGTCTGAAAAGGCTTTTTTTTAAACCTTCCTTCTTGAAAAGTTGAATTGCATTTGAGGTTGAGGACATTTCCATTGTTAATTCTTCATGTTTATAAAAGGACCATGTAGAAGTTTCTCCAGCCTTTTTTTAAGACATGGTTTTTAGATTTAACAAAGTAATTTCTTGTTCAAAAGTTGTTGTTTTTTTGTATATATAGCTGGCATATTTGATCTTTTGATCCTATTTAACCCCAACATTTGATATTCTGTCATCATTTACTGTCATTTTGTTTCTTTTTAACTTCAAAACACAGCCAATTATTGAACAATAAAGAAATGTAATCTGTAATCTAAAGTCTTTATACTTGACTATGCAGAAGCACATCCAGAGATGTGTGTGGTTAAAGTCAACCTTCTCGATATGGAACTTGAATGGCTGGTTTAGGTTTGCTGCCTGTTTTCTTAAATGGTCGAAGAATTATTTTGTATCTGTGCCAAGAACATCTCCTTTCATCTCAGGTCTTGCACGTCTGAAAGGAGCCTTGAATATAGGCACTTGCACGTTTTTTGTTTTTTTTCTTAAACAGTATGGGAATTGCGGGGCTTTCATTTGTCGCTCTCTCTGTGTGTTTTCGTCTCTTTTCCGAACAGTCAAACTCACCCCCTTCTTCACCCCACCCCTTTGAACCCTTTAGAAGTTGCCGCAGACCCCCTCAATTGTAGAGATGTTTAAGATAACTCATTTGACTGATGTGCCGTCCCTGGTGTAGAAAGTCCCCTGCTTTGTGGAGCAATTATGTAGATTCTGCTTTCACAGAGTCTTTTGTGACCCTGATTGCAAAGTGCCATGAGTGCCCTCTGGATTCCCATAAAGGCAAATATGTAGAACAGAGTGAAGCAGAACTTGTGCAAAACAGGAGGGCTTTTTAGGGTAGTCTCAAGCAGAGATGTGAGTGTTGTTGAAGGAAACACTTTATAGACACTGTGATGCCATTTTCAATCTTGTTTCATCTAGTAATTTTATATAATTCCTCTCACTTTTTTTTTTTTTTGTTTACTCATCCTTCATCTACATCCTGTCACTCCACCTACCATCCATCCATCCTTTCTCAACATCCAATCCATACATTAGTTCTTGACATCCAATCTTTCCAATCTATTTAACAATTATCTATCCAGCAATCCATCTGTTCTCAAAAACATTTCAGTCTACCTTCATCCATCCTTTCTTAACATCTCATCAATGCATACATCAGTCCTGTCCGCCCAATCTAAACATTGCGTCTATCCATTGTCAACATCCCATACACATACCCTATCTGTTCTCAAGATCCATCCATCCAAATCCAGTACAATACCGTCCAGCCCATCCATCCATTCTCACCTTCAATTCATCCATACATTCTTAATCCAGACCCATCCATCCATCCATTCATCCATTCCCAACATCTAGTCCCATCCATCCATACATCAATTTATTTTAATCATCCAGCCCCATCCATCCATACGTTCTCAACATCCAGCCTCATCTGTATGTCCGTCCATCCATCCATTCTCAACATTCATCGGTTCTCAACATCAATCCATCCATCCATCCATTCTCAACATCAATACATCCATTCTCAACATCAATTCATTCTCAACATTCATCGCTCTATTCATCCGCTCTCAATATTCATCGATCCATCCGTTCTCAACATTAATCCATTAATTCGTTCATCCATCCCTCTTCAGCATCAATTCATAAGTTCTCAACATCCATCGGTTAATAACATCAATCAATTCGTTCTCAACATCCATCCATTCTCAACATCAATCCATCCATTCTCAACATCAATTCATTCTTAACATCCATCGCTCTTCATCCGTTCTCAACATTTGATTGACCGTTCTCAACCATTGATCCATCCATCTGTTCTCAACATTAATCCATTAGTCCGTCCATCCATCCCTTCTCAACATCAATTCATCTGTTTCCAACATCCATCGCTTCATAACATAAATCCATCCATCCATTCTCAACATGCATCCATTCTCAACATGCATCCATTCTCAACATGCATCCATT
>CAIGQW010054212.1:5908533-5921033 GCA_903798125.1 Danio choprae | reverse complement strand
AAGTGAATTGAACTTAAAACAATTAAGTTGTTCCCAAAAAGTCTCAAAATTGTGTTGTTTCAGCTCCTTTTCAATAAGTAAACAGCAAATGTCTTTTTTTTGAGCGTGAACATTCTTTGAAATATCTTTTTGTTTTGTGTTCGGCAAAAAAAAACAGGTTTTGAACAAGTGTAGGGTGAGAAAATAATGACTGAATAAATTTTTTTGGTTGTAATTATGCCTTTTAACATGTTCAATTCATTAAAAATTTTGGTTTAATCTTTTGTTTTTGTCTTTAGACCTTTTGAACTGCTCACTTTCCAATTATCAGAATGTAACTTTAGTATCTCATGACATCCAAAAATGGTTTCAGATATGGTTCCTATAATAAATATAAGCGCCGGACTGTTTAACATGCTGATTTGTGTTGAATTGAAGGCCATGGGAATGATAGCTTCCCACTCTGGGCTCCAGTGGACCCGTGGGACCGTCGACGAGCACATGACCTGCAGGAACACGAGTCAATATTTTTACAATTTCACAAGCGTCAGCTTCCATCTTTCATTCACGTTTTTGATCTGCCAATGTTTTTTCAGAGCTCGTCATTGCAGGGTTCAGTCAAAGTGCAGACGCAGCATTAAAATATGCATGAAAGCAAAACATACTATGTTTATTTTACTAGCGCACATTGCCATGAACGATTATTCTGTGCAAGTTAATCTGTGACTGAAAAAAATAAAATAAAATTGGGGAATGTTTAATCAAAATTTAGACTTTTGCTTCTGCTTCTGGAATGGCAATCCATCTCTAATGACTGATTGATTGATTGATTGATTGGGTGAAATTTGCTCTTCAACCATTAGTTTGTGCAAGCGAAAGATAAAGGAGCGCAAAAATAAAACCCCTCGACTCAATATTCTATTTCAATTGGAAATACATTCTCCGTGTATTATTTTTAACCTTTTATTTGATTGACATCATTCTGCAATGCAGATGTGCGCTTGTTTTTGCGTTCATTTTCTGCGAACTTCCGATTCATTTGCCTATGGGAGAAATGACTAGGAATAATACACGGCAGAAAACGGTCAAACTACTTGCTCTACAAACAAATGGCAATCCATCTCTAATGACGTCAGATTGATTGTTTGGGTGAAATTTGCTTAGCCATGGCCCTTCAACCGTAAGTTTGCTGCGAGAGAAAGATAAACTCAGTATTTCCGGAAATACATTCTCACTCCAAAGTAAGTCTGGAATGACATCTTAAAGGAAGACTTTAAGGGAACACACTGCAGATGAATAAAGCAAAAATGTAAAATAACTAATAGTTTTCACCATACTTCCTCTGTTAATTGATTACATTAAGAATCACCCCAAAAAATTTTGTATTAGAAGTTTTCCATGTTTAGATATGCAAATGAGGCATTATTTCATTAAAGTTATAGGAATAGAGTGCCGAAATGTCGACTTGGTTGGTTTAGAAACTCTTTAATGTCTGTCTCTGTTAATTTGAATAGTAATGACAAACGCCAATGTCTTGTTTTTGTTCAGCATTGATTATCCACATTGTGCATTGTTTTATATTGTTTATTCTTATTTATGCTTTTGATTTGTTTTTAATTATTGGTTTTAGTGGTTAGAAAGTGATTCAGTAGTGTTTTTATCACTATATACCTGAACATATGCCATTATTATTATTATTATTTGTAAAATAAAATGTTGGGATCAGGAAAATCTATATTTGATATCTTTGATTCAGGATATCTATGAACTTATCCCTCTGTTAAAAAACAAACAAACTTCAGACTACAGATGTGAATAAAAATGTGTAGTTTGATGTATGTAATAACTGGAGATTTATGGCTTATAAAATGAGAAAATACTAATTTTAAGAATGTGTTTTAAAATATTCACTAAAATATACGCTATTATAATTAAAATCTACTGACACCAGTTGAAAAATTGAGACAAAATTGAGACAAAAACACTTAAAGTTATAGTTCACCCAAAAATGAAAATGTACTTCCTATTTGCTCTCCCTCAAGCGATTCCAAACCTTTATGAGTTTCTTTCTAATCTTAAACACTATTATATATTTTGATGAAAGCTGAAACCTGTAACCATCCATACTTAACTTCATAACTTCCATAGTAGGACATAAACTATGGAAGTCAATGGTTACAGATTTCCAGCTTTCTTCAAAATATCTTCTTTTGTGTTCAAAATTGCCTGTTACATGAAAAAGAAAAAGCCTTTTTGTCTATAGTGTCTCACATTAAACAAACCGGAAAGAAAAAAAAAAAAAAGGAAGAAAGAGAGCAGCAGATCAGCCGGTCATTCTGTTTGAATTAAGCCGGTGCTGTTCTTGGCCTTAGTGAGCAAACAACCGATAAAAAGATAATATCATCCACAGCTGAGTCGGCCTGTCAGAAGAGCCGGCCAAACCTCAGGTGAAATGGTATGAAGTTTCAAAGCTCACGCAGAAGAGGGGAGGTTATTTCTCAGGATTTTATTTTGTATTCTCGACTGGGGTAATTGAAAAAATCTGGCAGGTGACTCCTCGGGGTTTGGCAGTCTGTTGGAGATATGTATATGTTGCGTGTGTTACAAGGTTTCATGTTTACCGGCCAGTCATTTTGATGAGTGAGCACTTTAATCCCTTAGAAAACAAAGGAAACGTCCATCAATCATCTCAAATTTTTTCACTTTTTGGAAAATTCAGGAAAGTTTTGTGTTGTTGGTGTTCTTTCTGTTTATATATTATTATGTATTTGTTATTATTTTATTTATTATTATTGTTGTTGTTATTATTATCAGTAGTAGTATTATTAATTTATTCATTCATTAATTTATTCTTTATTTATTTATTATTATTAATTTATTTATTCTTCTTCTTCTTCGTCTTCGTCTTCATATTTATTATTATTATTTATTTATTATTTTTATTTATTTATTTATTTATTTAATGAAATAGGCTCTATAGAGTAGTTGTATAGTTACATAATTTTCCTTAAGATTTTATGCAGTTTTTAAATATTAAAAAAAAAAAAAATCTTAATTTTGACTATATATTAGGGCTGCACGGTATTGGAAAAATCTATCATTGCGATAATTTTTTTATTTTGCGATATGAATACGATTTAAACAGATGACTTAATATCTCTATTTGGAAAGAATGTACAATGTTAGATCGATTGGGATGATTCTGCAGTGGGAGTGCATCTCCATAAAATTTAATAAACATCTATAACATTTTGGGGGGTTCGTTTTCGGTGTTGTCTGTGCTATTTTCAGTGCATCTGTATTTGTATGACAATCTATAAATATAATCAAGAAAAATATATACAATTGAAATAAAATGTTTTATCATTTCCTGAGTCTAATAGTATGCAAGTACAGTAACTGAATGATAAAAATAAAAATAATTCCATAAAATTAATTGTAGTAAAGGTCACACATTTGTAATACCTGAATGCTTTTAAAGTCATTATAAAATTACAGGTATTACCAAAATAAATGCATGCAAATGATAAATTCTAATACAAACTCAGCATTGCATATCCTGCGATGTGACTATTATGAATGATCACATTGCGATATCGATGCTGAAACGATATATTGTGCATATTTAAATATTTTTTATTTATCTTCCAAGCTCACTTATTTATATTGAAGCATATTTTAAATGTATTTTATAAGTCTTACAATTCCACACAGTTTGTACACTTTTAATGTTAGTTTTTATTTTAAATAGTTTATTTTTTTGTCTACTATTAGTACAGCTTGGAGTTTTGATATGTTAAACAAACTTTTATAAGGTTATATTATTCATAGAAATGCTTTTTTGATGAGCTCAGCCTTCATTTAGTTCTGTCTGTTGTGTGTCTGTCTCTTTTTCAATGGCTCTGTGTTTTCAGAGGCCATGCTGTCACCTCGTTTGCTTTCATATTGAATTTGCTTGGCACCCCGGTGCCAGGACACTTTCTACAATCTGGCTTTGAAGAAAAAAAAAAACCAACGTCTTGACTTTTTGCCGTTATTGATGAGACCGTTCTGGGGGCTTTGTTGTGTGCGTTTTATGTTTTCCTTCATCAAAATTAGGCTTTGCAGTCTGTATTCTCAGCGCATAATTTTCGTGAAGTGACAAAAAGCAGTCACAGGCTGAAAAAAAAAGACACACCCTTCTTTCAGTTTTGATGGCCATGTCTAATTGTCCTTCTAAAAAAAATGAATAGCATTTTTGTAAGTGAGAATAAAGACTCCTGCTGACAAGAGGACCAAAGTGCATGTTTTTGTGCTGCAATTTATTAGCCGTGAATTTAGCAGTGTGGAAAACCTGAAGATTTGGAAATGACCACAAAGATCTTGATTTATTTTTACTTTTATCTATTTAATAATTAAGTGTTTTTTTTTTTTTTGTCTTTTATGCTTAAGAAAGCGATTTCTATAAAACTATTATTAAAATACAGTAAATCAATAAATTGTGAATATTTATTACAATGTAAAATAACAGTTTTCTACAAGAATGTATTATAAAAAATATTTTTTATATTTGCATGTTATGCATTTTAGTGTTAGCATTTGATCTAATGAGTTATAGTTATAAATATTACAATTAGGTGTTGTTGTTATTATTACAATATAAAACAGAGTGTTAGTAACAGAAGATCAAACGTCTTTCAGAAATCATTTTAATATTTAATATTTAATAATAATTGACTTTTTCAGAAAATTTGTATACAGCTAACCAAGCACTAAATTAAGCAATGATTTAATTTACTATACAAATAGATAGTATGAAGATCACGATGAACTGCTTTCATTCAAATACTTCATCAAGTTAGTTTTGCATTGGTTTGTTTCCGTCTAGCAGGATATTTAGCTTCTCTGTAAGCGTTCTGTGTACATAGCATTGTATCCAAGGCTCGTTCTTGGACCCCCTCAGCATTTGCCATTGTGTGTTTGGTTGACCTCCGAGACCTTTCAGGGTTTGCTGGGGTCTAAAGGGGATTCGGCAGCTGCCTCTCCTTAAACACACAGCCTCAGTGTGCAATGGCAGCCATGCGTTTCTATGGGCCTCACCTTCCCCCGCCGATTTTCCCCTCGTTTCCCTTCCCCCGCTTTAACTTTAGTGGGGATTCAACTGATCAGCTGCAATAGTTGAACATATATGGCTTTGCGCATTAGTTTTGTGGCACTCCACCCTTTCCCTTTCCCTCAACTCTCGCTGAAAAGAGCGAGTGAGCGAGTTGGATTTCATAGGATGGGATTTGAGGAATTCTGGGATGCAGTTGGACAGAAGGGGTCAGTGTGAGAGGAACAATGTCCAACGCTGCACAGCAAAAGGGAAACAGATGTCGGCAAGGTATGCCATCCAATAAAACTCCTGATTACACAAGTGGAAAGAATTCCTACCTCATTCTGAGGAGAATTGGGCCAAACCTCAGTTTGTCCTGAAGCTTGAGAAAAGAGTCCTTGTTTAAGACTGCGTATCCCACACAGATTGTTTCGTCAGTCCGATTACATGTGGATGACACTAGGTACAGGTGTGAAGACAAGAGTCTGACATGTTTTGATCACTTCTAGAGGTGGCCTAGTGAAAAATGCATGGGAACATTTTTGTGTGTGTAAATCAGACCCTCCAGGATTTTACAATTCTGTGATTGCTGAATTGAACGCAAAGTCAAGCAAATATCACACAATTTTGTGGAGCTCGCTATTTAAAAATATTGACTTGGCTTTTATTTTCGAACAATTGGTTTCGTTTTCAAATATGATACAGCAAGCTAGGGGTAAACACTAGTTTCTCTCTGTTTCTCTCAGTGTTTCCTTTATATAAAGTACAGAGACCAATGGTTCTCGAGGTCAAAAAATTAATTAAGGATTAAGATGTGTAAATTTGTGTATATTTTCACAGGAAACAATAAAAGAAATGCCACAAAATTTGCCACGTTTTGTGAAAACTTGCAATAAAATCAGTATTTTTTTCCCCACAAAAACCTGGAGGGACTAGTAAACCCTCATAATGTGATTACAAAAAAGACTTCTCGCCACCTACTGACCGAATGTGATCATTATGGGATGTTTTTTGAAAATACACTATAACAACAACAGCACATTTTTGCATTTCTTTATTAAACATTTTGTGCAATGGAAAAAATTAAGAGACCACTTGAAAATTCTCAGTTATCTAGATTTATTGGGTATAGGTTTAAGTGAAGTGTTAAAATTGGTATATTTCTATATTCTAATAGCTCATTTCCTTCTAAGAATTTTTTTTGTTTAGTACAAAAGACTATAGAATACACAAGACGTGTCACTCGTATAGTTTTGAATGGGGAAAAGTGTAACAGACAATATGGGGAATGAAACCCTGCCTTCTAGTATAGGAGCCAATCAGCAATTGCTATAGACTGATGATTCTCCAGGGCAGGGGCTCAGACCAGATGTTAGTTTCTGCAGATTTTGTGGCATTCGAATGTTTAGAAATGATACCAAAGAGACTGTTTTATTTTCTAATTTTATTGGTGATTACTAATATGCAATTTAATCGTAAGCTTGGCAAACAATTTTGGAGAATTTGATGTTTCCCTATTCAAACAGAATGCCCAAGCATCCTGACCGAGAGGCATTTCAAAGATGGCCATCCAGTGAAATTACTTGTCTTAAAGGGACTTTTTTAGTACTAAAAATAGAAATGTTTTCATTCAGAAGTTATTAATTGAATTCAAGGTAGTGTTGTCACAATACTGGAATTCGATACCAATCGGTACTCTTAAAAATGTCCATTTCCCGCTAACATTTGAGTGCTGTTCCGCGCAACAAAAAATACTGTGATTGGCTGTGAAGCTCATCAGTTCACCGAACTCAGTGCTGTTTACTGAGTGTAACAACAGATACAAGGACACTGGAGCGTTTTAAAGCCGTGAAGATCAGTCAATTCATCAGCGTATCACTCGTATGTCAGCTTATAAACAGACCAGCTGATCTTCTCGGGTTTAAAACACTCCAGTGTCCCTGTATCTGTTGTTACACTCAGTAAGCAGTTTTCAGTTCGCCAATCACATTTCTGTACGAGAACAAAAAATGGCAAATCAGCAGTGTTTAAGAATGTGCTAAACAGCGCTCAAATGTTGGTGGGAAATAAACGTTTTTTAAAGTACCGATTGGTATCGAAATCCAGTATTGTGACAACACTAATTCAAACAGTAAACTAAAATATTGTGTAAATAATTGCTAATAATTATTGTGTTCAAGAGAACAAAATGGTCTCTTAACTGGGAAAACTGCTGAGAAGTATCAATGCTAATAAATTAAAACTTGTGCTCAGGTGCCAACAAGTATTTCGACCAAATCTTTTCATCATTGTCAATTGGGCACATACTTTTTTTAGTGCTCATTTTAGGTTTTTAGCTTTTTTATCATGCAATACACCAAAATGCGTCATCCTGCTGACTCCAAACTGCACAATACTGAACTTCTGAAAGTTATTTTATTGTGAATTCTTCACATTTGTTGGTAGAATAATACACAAGATGTCTGACAGGCCTCCATGAAGTATCATGGGTGGGATTTGTCTCCAGGCTCTGCATAGAAACACCATTTTGTCACGTCATGTGTCGACGACTTTGTGAAGAAGGTGGGAAAAACCAAACACTTTTGTAGTCTGGGGCCCCTCCTCTGTTGAAAAACCCTGTCGTGGCCTATTCACAAGACAGGAGGCAGCTTGAAACTCATGTTCATTTCACCTTCTTTGGAAAAAAAAGAGTCTTGTGGCTGTACTGCGGTATAGTGATGCCATTTAATATAACGCCAAAATGCGTCAGAATTGGTTCTCATGCAGTGCTGTAGGCCTCTAACCTTTCTCCGGGGTTGAGAAAAGTCTGCGTCCTGCTGGAAGGCGCCCGGTTTAAACCCTCGAGACGTCTATGTGTTAGGAGGAGTGTAAGAAAAATGCACCATTGTGGTTTCAGCCCACTGTCTGTGTCTGTTAGCATTCCTCCAGAGTGTCAGCGCTGTCTCGAACAGTGAGGAAAGAGGAGGCTTTTTACAACAGATTCAGACTTACTTCCCTCATTCGTGTACCAAAACACCACAATCATCCGCTAGCCCGTCTTTTTATCAAAAACATTGTTTGGCTGTCTAAGGAAAAACTACTCCGAGTAATTTGAGTATTTGTAATTCATTACTTTACTGACTATGTTCATTCGCTAGCTCTAGCAGAGGCGGCAAAATGTACCAGCTTTCCTCCCAGCCCCCGCAAGACTCCACCATACTGCCCAAATTACTAAGAAAGGAAGGTGCTAATTTAAAATAATGTGCACTTATTTCTTTTCCATCTCTCTTCTTACTTTCCTGACGGAGAAGGAGAGTCAGCCACTCTGCAGGCCAGCTTTACAGAAATAAATCAGGTGGACACCCCTCCCTGGCAGCCGCTGGCAAACACCCCAATCCCAAACTCCCCCCTCCCCTTCCACCGGCCATCGTGCAGGAAGAGCTTCGAGTCGGTAAAGACTGCGCACAGGAAGTCTTTGTTCAGAGAGCTACTTTCCCCAGGAACAATATGCTGCATTAATACGGCCGTCACTCAATCTTGACCTGCCCGTTTGAGCGTTTATAATCTCATTCATCATTCAGGGAAAAGACATGATAGAGTAAACTGTCATGGGTTTCATTCGGCAAACAAAGACATCTGGCTGCAGGCGCTTTTTAAAATAGTAAAAAAAAATGGCAGCATTTCTTAGTGTCTGATTGCACAGGTATTGAGTGTCAAAAACTCCCAACAGCTTTTGCAACATAAAAAGCGTGGATTCTTTCCAGTAATGACTTCATGATGAGTGCATCGCATGCATTCAAATGAAAATGAATTTACTCGCATGTCTTGGGAAATTCATACCATGTGAGTTTACGTCCATGTGACAGATAAGTTGCACTCCGGACTGTCATGAACACACTCAGGATGTAAACATGTTGTAAATAATATTAATTTTCTTTCACAGACTGATTGTTGTGCTTAATAAGACCTCAATGCATCATCAGGAGCCATGCTTATTCATTTTGTTTTGCCTATATTTTTCTTTTTTCTAAATGTAGTATCAGTACTTATTAAAATGTTTGTTTGGATTTTTTTTGCCTCAGCAAGACTAGTTTCAGGTAAAATATTCTTTAATCTGTGGTGGACGAAGTACACAAATTAGACACTTGAGTAAAAGTACAGATACCCTAATAAAAAAGTACTCCAGTATATGCAATAATCTCCTTTTTGATATTACTTGGTACAAAAGCACTTGATATTTAATGTAGTCAAGTAATAAAAGTAATAGTACTTGCTGATGGATGTTTATTTAGCAAAAAAAAAAAAAAATTGTCAGGACTTGTCATACTCTAATAACCATACAAATAATTCAATATAATTCAAGTGAAAACTAATGGAACCACATTCAGAACGGTTTGTAAAATCAGTGAATCGTTTGTGGAGACTCACTCTGAATGGATCAGTTGATTCAGGGAATTGTTTACTTTAGACTCACTCTGATAGGATCATTTGAATCAGTTAATCATTTACTGGAGACTAACTCTGAATGGATGATTTGGATCAGTGAATAATTTACTGGAGACTCATTCTAAAGGGATGATTTAGATCAGTGAATCATTTACTGGAGACTCACTCTGAATGGATGATTTGGATCAGTGAATAATTTACTGGAGACTCACTCTGAATGGATGATTTGAATCAGTGACTAATTTACTAAAGTCTCACTCTGGATCATTTGGATCAGTGAATCATTTACATATGACTCACTATTAATGTATCAATTAAGTCAGTGATTTATCTACTGGAGACTCATTCTGAACGGGTCATTTGAATCAGTGACTCGTTTACTAAAGATTCACTCTGAATGGATTATTTGAATCAGTGAATCATTTATAGGGGACTCACTCTGAACGGATCATTTGAATCAGTAAATAATTTACTGCAAACTCAGTCTGAACAGATAATTTAAATCAGTGAATCATTTACTCATTTACAGTCAATCATTTACTTATTTACTAAAGTCTCACTCTGAATGGATCATCTGAATCAGTCAATAATTTGCTAAAATTAACTCTGAATTGATCATTTGAATCATTGAATCATTTACTTGAGACTCACTCTGAACAGGTCATTTGAATCAGTGAATCATTCACTAAAGTCTCACTCTGAATGGATCATTTGAATGAGTGTAACATTTACAGGAGACTCAACTCTGAATGGATCATTTGAATGAGTGTAACATTTACAGGAGACTCACTCTGAATGGATAATTTGAATCAGTAAATCATTTACTGGACACTCAATCTAAACGGATCATTTGAATCAGCAAGTTGTTGACTCTCCAGTCCAGTTCACAAATAAATTTTTCAGTGCAATCTGTGAACCGTTTTAACAGGTTAAATGATCAAATACAGCTTGATTTTAAATCACTGCTATCTTATCTCTGAGTAAGTCACAATTTCTCCCCTTCAAAATTTTTACCCTGCTTCATTCAGGAAATGTAGTAGAGTAAAAAGTACAATGCACTACCTGGCTAAAGTCTTACCATCGATGCAAGTTGTAAGAGCAACAAGTAATATCTTGACTTCTAGTTGATCATTTGGGAAAAGGCAGAAGGTAGATTTTTCCGATGAATCATCTGTTGAACTGCATCCCAATCATCACAAATACTGCAGAAGACCTATTGGAACCTGCATGGACCCAAGATGCTCACAGAAATCAGTCAAGTTTGGTGAAGGAAAAATCATGATTTGGGATTACATTCAGTATGGGGGCGTGCGAGAGGTCTGCAGAGTGGATGGCCACATCAACAACTTGAGGTATCAAGACATTTGTGCTGGCCATTACATTACAAACCATAGGAGAGGGCAAACTCTTCAGCAGGATAGCGCTCCTCATTTTTCAGCCTCCACATCAAAGTTCCTGAAAGCAAAGAAGGTCAAGGTGCTCCAGGATTGGCCAGCCCAGTCCCCAGACATGAACATTATTGAGTTTTTCTGGGATAAGTTGGAGGAGGCATTGAAAGTGAATCCAATGAATCTTAATGAACTCTGGGAGTGCTGCAAGAACGCTTTCTTTGCCATTCCAGATGACTTTATTAATAAGTTATTTGAGTCATTGCAGAGATGTATGGATGCAGTCCTCCAAGCTCATCATGGGTCATACACAATATTAATTCTTATTCCACTGCACCATGACTTTATATTCTATACTGTACATTATTTCTATTAAGTGACAAGACATTTGTCTAAGCAAAGTCAGACCTTACTGTCCTAATTAAATCATTACAAATCAAGACATGATCATATTTTATTTTGGTAAAATAAGCGTAATCTAGAGGCCTTTGCCTTTCATATAAGCCACTTCTGATACCAAATGATTAACTAGAAGTCAAGTTATTTGTTATTCCTAAAACTTGGATAGGCGACAAGATTTTTGTCAGGTAGTGTATATAATTTTTCTTACGTGATAAAGTAAAAGTTTCCTAAAATACAAACACTCCAATAAATTACAGATACTTTACAGTACAGTAGTTAAGTAAAAATACTGTCCACCCCTCTCTTTAATACTCGACTGAAGAAAAAACTCCTGAAACACCTGAATGTGGTAAAATCAGCAGTGTTTTTTTGTTTGGTGTCATTATTTGAGCTTAAAATCTATTGTAGTAAGCCCAGAGTAAGTTGATAGTTTCTCTAGTTGTTTAGTTTTTCCATGTGTTTGATTAGGTCGGTAGCATTTACAGCAACTGACACCCGTTCGCTAAATGTGAAAAATGGAAAGCCGTCTATTTTTAGAAGTAGTAATGTCAGGACGCTTTCCAGAAACGGTAATTGCAAGCTTTTCAGAAACAAACCCAATTCCCAGCAACCCACTTGTTTTAACCTCCCATCTGTCACTTTCTCTCCATTTTATTTTTTTATTTTTTTTAAGATTAGGGCATGTCCTGGCTCAACTCCCTATATCAGTTTGCGTTATTTTCCTCCCTGTAATGCAAGCCTCGTGACTGGAATCTTATTTTGTCACGTTCGTTGGAATAGCAATGATTCTGAGGCCTTTCTTTAGTGGAAACGATAAACGTAGAGATTTCAAAGAGTCATGCTGAAGCTTGCGTACTCTGTAATGACTTAAAATAGCTACTCTTTTGGCAGTTACATATTTGGTTGGGGATTTTTTTTCCACAATTGGGAAATCCTAGCTGGTTTGGATTAGGATACTGCAATTATGGCAGTTCAAATATCGGAGTATTTGGAGATCTGTCCAATTGCACATGTGGTGTACAGCTGTTTGGCGAGTGTAAACAGACGCGGGCTCATTTGTTCGTTTGTTTCCTGTTTTGTTCTGTTAATTGAAATGAGTTGGTTTGACCACCTACAGTTGTCGGTTTTCTTAAAGCGACAGTTCGTCTTATGCTTATATTGACACAAAAAAGAAATATTTATACCAACTTTGACACACTGCTCTTCTTTTTTGTAAAGTAACCAATTTTTTA
>CAIGQW010054212.1:5809211-5828533 GCA_903798125.1 Danio choprae | reverse complement strand
ATATATATATATATATATTTTTTTTTTTTTTTTTATTAATTTAATTTATTATTTAATTATAATTATAATATATAGTATATTTATTATATATATGTTATAGTATATTAAAATGCAAGAAACCAGTGACAAGACATTTCAAATATATTTTGTTTTGGTTCAAATAATGTTTTCCACAAAAATGTAAAAGCAACTAAAAAATTTAGTAATTCAATATTAATTAAAAAATATTAAAATATATTTTCAACATTGATAATAATAAAACATATTTGTAAATAATTTATATTAATATAATTAAATATAATAATTAAATATAACTTAATAATTATCGATATAATTAAAAATATTTTTTTATATTTTCTGAAATAAATTACATTGAAATTATTTTAAATTATAATAATATTTTTTATTGGATTTTGTAAAATAGAGAAACAGTAAAAAAAAAGCTCACTTGCAAAAACAAAACAAAAAACTCTTTTTTACCCGGTACATAATGCATGATAATATTTTATAATATATTCTAAGACAAACATTTATAAATTCATCTGCTGTGTGACTAATACATTTCTTTGAATATATTCAATTAAATAAATATTAAATAAATATTGAATAAATTCCACTTTCCTCTCATATTCAAAAAAATCCATTTTTGCTAGAAATGATCACATTTACTACAGTATTAATAAACAGACCTCATCATAAAATCATAAACCTCTTTAGTTATTAGCATATTAGATTATTAGCCTTCCTGATGTTTTAAAAACTGCTTTCATTCTAGCTGAGATAAAACAAATAAGACTTTCTCCAGAAGACAAAATATAGGAAATACTGTGACAAATTCCTGAATCTGTTAAACATCATTTGGGAAATATTTAAAAAAGAAATAATAATTCACAAGAGGGCGAATCATTCTGACCTCAACTGTATCTTGACTGTGAGGAAGTGAATTGTTCTCATTTTTATTTGTTTGTACTTTTTTCTTCATCCTGCAGAAATTGGGGCTCTGGACAGCCTGCCGTCCTCTCTCACATCAGAAGAGATTAGTCAACCCTAATTTTGACCGAAGTGAGCCCTCGCACACCCTGACCTCCTCCACTGTGTCCCGCTGAACTCTTTCTTTCTCTCAGAGGCTGTTTATTCACACTCATAACACGCTCAACCTTCAATATGGCCACGTATTCACAATCATTCGACGGCTGATGTGGAGATGGATTCAAAAATAAAACTAACATAAATGGCATTCCACTCACCTTATCGTCTGTCTGATCTTTCAGTTTTTAATGTCTTTTATCATCAGTCAAAAGGTTTGAGATTTTGAAAAAGAAGTCTGCATTTATTTGATCAAAAATACTGTAAAATGATAAATCGGTGAAATATTATTGCAGTTTAAAATATCTGTTTTCTTACTGGATACAGTTTAAAATTGTACTTATTTTTGTCATTCAGATTGGATCTTTTAGTGTCACATGACTCTTCATATATCATAGATATGTTGATCAGCTGCTCAGGAAACATTTATTATTAGTGTTGAATCTGGCTGAGGGCAACACAGTGGCGCAGTGGTTAGCACTGTCCCGGCACTGGTTCGAGTCCTGGCTGAGCCAGTTGGCATTTCTGTGTGGAGTTTGCATGTTCTCCCCGTGTGGGTTTCCTCCGGGTGCTCTGGTTTCCCCCACAGTCCAAAGACATGCGCTATAGTGAATTAAATAAACTTAATTGGCCGTAGTGTATGAAGGAAAATCTCAGTGGTCAGTGTGTGTGTGAATGAGTGTGTATGGATGTTTCCCAGTACTGGGTTGCAGCTGGAAGGGCATCTGCTGCGTAAAACATATGCTGGATAAGTTGGCGGTTCATTCCGCTGTGGCGACCCCTGATGAATAACGGGACTAAGCTGAAGCAAAGGAATGAATGAATGAGAGCTGGCTGCTTTATATTTGAGTGAAACATGTGAGACAGTATAAATATATTTACTTTTAATCATCAAGGACACATCAAAGTGTTAAAGAGCCAAAATAAGAATACACTCAAAAAATGACTTGTTCAAACTACTTACTTAAAATGAGTTGAAACAACACAATTTCAAAGTTTTTTTGGGGACAACTTAATTGTTTTATGTACAATCCACTTAAGTTAATCCCCATTGATTTAACTTAATCGATTTGTGTTGTGGTGGTACGGTGGCTTAGTGGTTACCACAGTCGCCTCATAGCAAGAAGGTCACTGGTTCGAGTGCTGGCTGAGCCAGTTGGCATTTCTGTGTGGAGTTTGCATGTTTTCCCCGTGTTGGCGTGGGTTTCCTCCGGGTGCTCCGGTTTCCCCCACATTCCAAAGACATGCGCTATAGGTGAATTAGATAAGCTAAATTGGCAGCAGTGTATGAGTGTGTGTGTGTGTGAATGTGAGAGTGTATGGGTGTTTCCCAGTACTGGGTTGCAGCTGGAAGGGCATCTGCTGCTTAAAACATATGCTGGAATAGTTGGACGTTCATTCCACTGTGGCGACCCCTGATAAATAAGGGACTAAGCTAAAGGAAAATGAATGACTGAATGATTTGTGTTGTGACAACATGAAGGAATTGTGTGGAACCCAGCATTTTTTTACAGTAAAACATAGATTTTATTTCAAATAAATACATTCATTTTGAGCTTTCTTGTAGAGAATCCTAAAAAGCAGAAAAATGTTTTTAACACTGATAATTACATGAATCAAAATTAATTGAGTTGCAATAATTGATCATAATTGAACAGCAAATCACAATGATTTCCGAAGGATCACGTGACACTAAATACTAGAGTAATGATGCTGAGAATTCAGCTTTAAATCACATGAATAAATTACATTTTAAACTACAATCAGCAAGAAAAGTTGTTTTATTGTAATAATATTTTACTGTATTTTCTACTGTATGCCTCAAATAGATGCAGCCTTGGTGAGCATAAAAGGTTTTTTTAAACATATAAAATGTAGGGGGTAATGGTAAAGTACAACTATGGTAAAGTACAACTATGACAGTATGTAATTTTATTTATAGATTTTTTTAATGCATTTCTATATATAATTTTTATTTATATTTTTATATTATACTGTATGGTCTTGTTCCCAGTACTGGGTTGCGGCTGGAAGGGCATCTGCTGTGTAAAACACATGCTGGATAAATTGGTGGTTCATTCTGCTGTGGCAATCCCTAATAAATAAAGGGACCAAGCTGAAGGAAAATGAATGAATGAATGTATGGTCTTGTTAAATACCAATAAAAATAAATAAATTAATTAATTAAAAATAAATAAACATTTTAAAAATAAGAATTAAAAATGTTGACCAGTAAAAGCAATAACCACAACAGTTTTTTTTTCTGACAAGTAGCAAAATTTATTTTTCTGTAATCAAAAGTACAAACGGCTCAGATTTAGTGGACACACACAGGTGGAAACATGAATAATTAATCAGACAGGCTGTTTTTTCTGCATTCTCAGTGGTCATCTGGCACTCGGTCAACGTGACAAGCTTGGAAACACAGTATGGGCAGATCACCAGGGTAAGTTTTTCCCAGTGTAGTCGACATATCCACCGTGATGTTCCTCCTTTAATCCAGCAATGACGGACAGCACGGATGAAATGCTCTCCTCTGGACTCAAAGGAGCCTGTAAATGGGAAGTAAATGGGTTAAAATCAAGTCATTTTAGCAATAAAAGAAAGAAAAAAACACACCATGTAGACTCACCATTGGTCCACCCATATCAGTGCGCACCCAACCAGGGTGAAGAGCCACGCACAAGATGCCATCAGCTTCCAGATCAGCAGCCAAACACCTTGTTACCATATTCAACGCACTCTGTATAAAATAAATCAAAGTCAAAATTAAATTTCAAGTCTATTGGGCTAATTTAAAGGTGCCGTGAAATTAAAATAAAGTTTTCTAGAGTTTAGAATCAGCCTGTTAGTTTTAAGGATGTCTATAAGCTAGTGTGCTCCAAAACAGTGACAAAATTCGCATTTAGAAAATATAAAAGAGATATAAACATCCAAAGCTTGCAGTTTGTCACTTCTAC
Source organism: Danio choprae (assembly GCA_903798125.1). Classification (NCBI taxonomy): domain Eukaryota; kingdom Metazoa; phylum Chordata; class Actinopteri; order Cypriniformes; family Danionidae; genus Danio; species Danio choprae. The sequence goes on along the minus strand of CAIGQW010054212.1, from coordinate 5,824,487 downwards.
CTAAATGTATCAACGTTTTGGTTTTTTCACGTCACCTCATACTTCAGTTTCTCGTCAAATCTCAACCAATCGAATGCTTTCTAGTATCTGACATGCCCCGCCCCCTTTAAGATGCTTCAAGATCATTTCATGCGCTTGAGCTTGAGCTCAAGCACTCTATCTGGAAAAAAATCTATTGATTTCCTATGTTTTATTATGCCTCGTACACTTTTGTCTCATCAGCAAGAAAGTCGCTGGTTCGAGTCCTGGCTGGGCTAGTTGGCATTTCTGTGTGGAGTTTGCATGTTCTCCCAGTGTTCACATGGGTTTCCTCCGGGTGCTCCGGTTTCCCCCACAAGTCCAAAGACATGCGCTATAGGTGAATTTGGTAAACAATTTCCAGTACTGGGATGCAGCTGGAAGGGCATCCGCTGTATAAAACAAATGCCAGAATAGTTGGCGGTTCATTCCGCTGTGGCAACCCCTGATAAATAAGGGACTAAGCTGAAGGAAAGTGAATAAATGAATGTCAACTTATAAGATTTTTTTCAGCAGACCATAAATAAGCCCCAAAACTCAAAACTAGTCCATAGGCAGCAATATTATGGACATATATTAAATATTACTGTACTGTGGTAGGGAATACAGGGAGATTTATCTGGAGAGGGAAAAACTGAGGTTTGGCCACAGAGGTGGTTGAGATACGAATGCCATGGTTAAATACCAAAGCATAATGTTATTTTTATTATGCATAAAATTAAAGCACAAAGACACACAAACCACTCACTCAATTTTCACTGTGTACACGGAGTATTTGCAGCAAATGCTTATCATTTGAAGTGATTTGCTGCAGCTCTTTGGAATGAAAGTTCACAAAATTACATAATTTGATCATTTTAAAAACAAAAAAAAAGAAAAGAAAGGTAACATCTGAAAAAAATAAAAATAAATTAAATGACCAGGTTCCAGCGGGTCATGGAACTTCTGGAATATCATGGAATTATATATATATATATATATATATATATACACACACACATATACATACACATATTAGTCTTAAGTCATGTAATATCATGGACTTTTGTTTGTTGGTGTAAATTTGACTTTCCATTTAACAAAATGTTATTTTTCTCTACCGTTTTTTTCTTATTGCGTTATTTCACGTTTTGCCCATTGTTACGGGTAGTCTATTTTCTCCATGCCATTTTACTCCTTTTCCACTCGTCATCTGGAAATCAAATATATTAGAACAATGTGATAAACAAATTACATATAAAATGTTGCTTTGTTGTTGTGCCTCACAGTGGCGCAGTGGGTAGCACGTTCGCCTCACAGCAAGAAGGTCGCTGGTTCGAGCCTCGGCTGGGTCAGTTGGCGTTTCTGTGCGGAGTTTGCATGTTCTCCCTGTGTTGGCGTGGGTTTCCTCCGGGTGCTCCGGTTTCCCCCACAAGTCCAAAGACATGCGGTATAGGTGAATTGGGTAAGCTAAATTGTCTGTAGTGTATGAGTGTGAATGGGTGTGTATGGATGTTTCCCAGAGATGGGTTGCAGCTGGAAGGGCATCCGCTGCGTAAAACATATGCTGGATAAGTTGGTGGTTCATTCCGCTGTGGCGACCCCAGATTAATAAAGGGACTAAGCCGAAATGAAAATGAATGAATGAATGAATGTTGCTTTGTTTTGCTAAAAGTGAATGGAAGTGAATGAGACTGGAAGTCCCGACACATTTAAATTACAATGACCGCGCTGGTCTAATGTTAAAAATAAGTTGGAAAAGTCATGGAAATTCAGCTTTTTAGTCAGCAAAATCAGGGGGAAATGTCAGGGAATTTGGCATTTGCAAAATCTCTTTTATAAGGGGTTTAAACACAGTTGTGTGGCAACAGTCTGTGAATACAACCAGCTTCTAATGGTAAAAATGTATTAACTTTATTTTTATAATCACACTTGATAAAAACAGTCTGCACTTTGATTGACATTCTCCTTTTGTATGTGTCATCAGAGGGGGAAAGCCCCGCCCATTAGTGAGAATCTCTCTCATTAGCATAGGAAGTTAGTCTGCTTTTGATTCTGCATTTATGCTGACACAGGAATTTATAGCTCCACCTTCTTTTGATTCAAGTTCTCATTTGAATTTAAAGCGACAGTCACCAAAATGGCACAGTTAGGATCAAAGCCTAAAAGGGGCTGAGAGTTATCAAACTTTGTTTGTGTGGTATTTTGAGCTGAAACTTAACATGCACACTCAAGGAACATCAGAGACTTATTTTACACCTACATAACAGGTCCCCTTTAAATGTGGGGACCAAACAGAATCATTATTGCTCACAATGCCACTAAACAGAAGTTTTACCTTGGACGCCCTGTAAGCGTAACTCTTAAAGCTCGCTCCGTCGCCCCAGTTGAGCTGCACGGACCCAAGAAGAGACGAAACGTTGACCACTGCGGCCCTCTTGATGCTCATACCACTCCCCTCAGCCGCCGCTCTTCTCAACAATGGCAGGAGAGCCTGAAAAACACCATACGGCATTCAGTGGAGGATAACACTTTTAATAACTACTGAAAATAGCATCCTGTAATACCTTGGTCACAAAAAGAGGAGAAACCGTGTTGCTCTCGTAGGTCTTCATCATGACGTCTCGAGTGACGCTGTCCAGGTCAGAGCTCATACCAATCGCCGCATTGTTAATTAAGCAGTTCAGACCATTGGCACCTACAATGGCTTCAACTGCTCGAGATGCAGCGTTCACACTCGTTTCATTGGAGATATCTGAAATATAGAAGATTTAATTTGTTTCGAATGTACAGTAATCAGCTCAGCAGCTTGTCTGATCATATAAATATTACATATACAGATTGCATCTTTAGTGTTGTTACTGTAAACGATCAGTTTAAATGCATACAGCTTACAAATATATGAAATATTAGATAAAAAAAGTTACTGAAACTGAAATAAGTTACTGAAATACTTAAAAAAATTAATTTAAACAAAAATACTAAAAACAAAGCTCATCCAAAAGCAATAGAAAAATAAAAATAGAAAAATAGAAAAATAAAAGCTAATTCTAAATATGAAGAAATACTATAAGTACATAAATAATACAAAAATGACACCATTGATGACTGGTAAACACCATCATAATTTCATTATTGTTTAAAGTCTATATGTAATTAGATGTATGTATTACATATAATTTTAGAATTTAAATATTTGTCAAAAGGTTAAAAGGGAGTATAATAAAATATTTAATGACTGGTATTGGTCAAAAACAACATTTTGTTGTCTTTTGTCTCCACCTGCTTGACACATCTGCGAATTACACTCCATCATTACTATATTATTATGATTTATGTCATTTGTGGAGGTTGAATGGCATACAAAACACACACACACACACACACACACACACACACACACACACACACACTTAATTAAATTATTAAAATACAAATATACTTTAATGTATTTATGCATACACATTTCTAAACTTATTTAAGCTTATTTATACGTTAATACAATGTGGAAATATATAAAAAATAAATAATAAATATGAACGAAAATAAAATAAAGGAAATAATAAAATAAATGTGTATTTAACCTACGTAAACCGAAATGTGCAAATATACACAATCGTAAACATCAATACTGCGTTTTATAAGTGTAATATTCAACATTTAATCGTTTTATTTACACTTACACCACTGAAAACAGCAGTGACCTTTTTATGCGCGTCCGCGTTAGTAATACTTACGTGACACAAAAACTCACCTAGAGTCACGACATGAACGTCTGGATAAGCTTTGGCGAGGTTTTGCAGGTCCTGAAGACAATAAACCATAAAAATCACTCCTTAAGCAACTTCCAAGCATGTTTTATTGCAAAGTGAAGTTACCGCACGCGCTGTGATGGCCTACCTCCGCAGCGGCTGGATTCCGGACGGTTGCAATGATCTTTTGGGGTCTTTCTGGGCTGGCGAGCAGCTGTTTGACCATCTGCAGGCCGAGACCCCTGCTCGCCCCCGTGATGAGCACCGATCCACACTTGGAGAAGTTGCCCTTCATCCTGAAACCGTCTCGAGGGCTCCAAGTGCGCTCTCTTAACAGGCTGAACAACTTTAGTCTTTCTGTGGGCGGGGTTTGGTTTCATAAGAATCCGTCCAACCTCCAGATTTAGCCGATTTAGTAGACTATGGATAATGCATTAGAAAATCATTCACTTGGGTTCGTAATGCTTATCTGGCGCTTTAATATGGTTACATGGTTATTTATTTACCACATTTATAACATGCATCTGTCTCTGTTGGGCGAGACTTCAAGTATGCATCTGTCAATTTTGAGTTTTGGGGCTTTTTGGTTTTTAAATAGTTTTAATCTATAATTGAAAGAGAATATTTCAATATATTTCAATTACAAAACATGTTTTAGAAGGCTGTCAAAGTGAGTCAGAAATCTACACTTCACCAGCACTTAGAAACAAACACGCATACACACGCACACACACACACACACACACACACACACACACACACACACACACACTTGTAGGCGAATACAGTACAAAAAGCAAATTCATCATACTTTACCAGTTGTCTTGCCTTAATTACATAATTGTATTGTTTTTAAAATAAAGCAGATAGTCGACCTCGCGTGGGCTTATATCGGGTTCTATATTTTTTAGTAACTGTAACATAGAAAAGCATCAAAGAATGTAGTCTCCGATAGTTTAATTCCGTCGTTTAAAACAATCAAAATGTATTATGTATTTAGTTATGAGGTAAGTTTCTCAACGCTATTTAATGCATGTGATCTGATATCAGGGTTGCCAGATTTTCGCAACAAATCTTCTCTAAACTAGTCCAATATCAAAACACTAAATATGCCAATTCCCATTCGTAAAATATATATTTTACATTATTGTATGCATTATAAATTCTTTGAAAATAACTAATTGTAATCATAAAGATGCTGTTATCATAAAAATAAGCGTAACCTGGTGTGCTTAAAGAGAGAGTCCTGCATTTCTGTTAAGTTACTATAGAAACGAAAACTAGTGTACTGCATTGGTTTACTGCCTAATATCTAGTTCCACAAAAGTGTGCTTACTCTTGTTTCATCATCCTAGCAAAGTTTATATCATGGAATATAAATTTGGTACAGTGAAATATTTCAACGCAAGCATATAAATGTAATTGATGCATTAAACCTTTAACCCAAGCAATAAAAAACACCCCGGCAAGTGATAAAACGGGGTAGCTTAAGCGCAGACTTGGCAACCCAGTGGCGCGAACACATAACATTCACTTTTTTTACAGTAGCCGTCACGTCAAAAGACGCATCCAAAACTCATCCAATGTCAGCTAAGACAATATTGTCATTTTAAAAATCCTTTGTTTGCATTTGTCTGGTAAGAGTATCATAATCTCGTTAGGTTTCATAGTTTAATAATTTCCTGAGGCGAATGAAATGACAGACTTTGGAACTGATTAGCCGAATCGCTACGTTAGCTGGGGCCGTTTAGTAACGTAATAAGTTTACAAAATGTGTCTATTTGTGTATATTTTACTTCATAAACAAACATTTTAAAGGTTGTTTCACTCTACTTATTCAAGACCAGTGTTAACTGAAAGTAAAAAAAATATACAAAATGGTTACTACCCTTATGAAAATGAACGTTATCCATAGTTTTATTATATTAAAAGTGTAGTAGCCATGTTTAATTTTTTTTTGCAGAATGACTATTTAGCCACTGTTTCACTAAATGGTTAAACTATGGCTAGTGTAGCAAAACCATGGTTGATTTACGATTACCATAAATACAGCAACCATGGTTTTGCAACACTAGCCATAGTTTAACAATGTCGTGAAACGGTGACTAAATCATATTTATTAACCATATTAATTTCAGTTAACGTTAGTTCTAAAAAAATAAAAATAACTAAATTAAATTAATATGTTTATGTTGAAGCAATAGGATCAGGGTTAGCTATAGTTAATTCAACTAAAATCATAAAATTGTTTTTGTTACTTAAAGACATCGATTTTATTTTTAAATAAAATAAAAACAGTTAACTGTAATTAAACAAATATATAAAAACAAGTATTTATTTTCATCTAAATGCCAGTTATGTTTAGCTTGTTTTCATTTAGCACATAAAACTAAAGTAACTCAAACATCCATAAAAAATAATTCAATACACATAAAACACTAATAAAAACTAACACATCACAGAGTACTAAAACCTTTACATGAAACAAAAACATTACAATATTCATGAAAGCTACAAGTTGCTAATATTTATATAAATAAATAACAAACTGACTAGCATAAAAAGACTAAAATGTATACTAAAATGAACAACATTTTTATTCAACATCATTATACTAATTTTCTTTTTTCTCCCTCTGTGACTCCAGCGCCATCTACAGAACCATTGCAGTATTAGGAGAATGAGTGAGCTGGAAGGGCACGAGTACACCTACAGAAGAGCCCTGCCTGAAGGGTCAGTGGCCCCTTTCCAACACCCCCATGGAAGTCCTGGAATGGGAAATCTGGTCAGCCATCAGATGTCAACAGAACCTGGATACTCCAGAACAGAGGAGGACGAATACGCCACATACAGGATTCTTTATCCTGTAGCACGTGATCCTATACCTCAAGTTGCACATTTTAGCTCAGCGGCCTATTCTGAATACTTACTAACTCAGCCGAGCCATTATCAGCATGTACAGTATGGCGGATGGCCGTCCCAGGAGGCTTTTCAGTACGACATGTCATCAGTGAGTGTGCATGAGTATTTAATGTGACATTTCAATAGATAAAACTGAATGTATTAAGCATTTCGGGTCCCACTTTATATTAGTGTTGTCCTACATATTGATAGTAATATTCACACTATCATTACCTGTCATCTATAAAACACAACACTCCACTTTAAAATAGTTAGTTAAAGGGGTAGTTCACCCAAAAAATAAAATTCCTTCATCATTTACTCACCTTTTACTTGTTTCAAACCTCTTTGGGTTTCCCTGTTCTTTTAAACACATAAGAAGGTATTTTAAAGAATGCTGAAAACATGTAACCATTGACTTCCATTTGTTTTCTCACTGTGGAAGTCAATGGTGACAGGCTTTCAGCATTCTTCAAAATGTCTTCTTTTGTGTTCAACAGAAGAAAGAAAACTCATAAAGGCTTGGAACCATTGGGGGTGAGTCATTAGTGAGTAATTTGTTTTATTTTTGGGTGAACTATCCCTTTAAGTCTCAAGTGGTAAATTTTTTATAAGGGAAAATGGAACTAGCTGAAATTAATCAAATAATCAGTTATTACTGTTATTTATAAATAAAAAAAACTCATTTTATTTCAGCTAAATGCCCAGAATATATTTCTCCTTTTCATTTAGTATTAACTGAAACTAAAATTACAAAATCTAAAATTGTAAAAATAATTATATTGACACAAAACTGACTAGAAACACACAATTAAATGGTTAAAACTTTAAAATTAGGTAGTAATTTAAAAACAAAAAAAACCCTAAACATTCTAACTATTAATAAAAACTACACGTTGCTGAACTAAAAGTAAATCAAGAATTAAAGATTCAAGGAACAAATTTCTTAAAGTGACAGCAGCCTAAAACTGTTGTTATTAATATTAATAATCAACAACAAACAATTACACGAAGAACACATAGAGCGCTGATTTCATCGATATGTTTGTTCTGTTGTCTGTATTTGAACTATATAAGTTGTAATTTGTCATATTTATTAATTACCAACTGGCATAATTTATTTATGTTACTCTTTTATTTATTTATTTTTTTCAGTTGGGCAAGTTATTACTTTGTTATAAAATGTTGATGAGACTTTTGTAGATAGGTAGTAAATATCCTTAACATCTGAGACAATTTTCTTTTTAATATATTTTTATGGCATCACAGCAAGAAGTTCGCTGGTTCGAGCCTCGGCTGGATCAGTTGGCATTTCTGTGTGGATTTTGCATGTTCTCCCCGTGTTCATGTGGGTTTCCTCCGGGTGCTCCGGTTTCCCCTACAAGTCCAAAGACATGCGGTACAGGTGAATTGGGTAAGCTAAATTGTCCGTGGTGTATGTGTGTGAATGAGTGTGTGTGGATGTTTCCCAGTGATGGGTTGCAGCTGGAAGGGCATCCGCTGCGTAAAACATATGCTGGATAAGTTGGCGGTTCATTCTGCTGTGGCGACCCCAGATTAATAAAGGGACTAAGCCGAAATGAAAATGAATGAATGAATGAATGGCCGTAGTGTATGTGTGCATGTGAGAGTGTATGGGTGTTTCCCAGTACTGGGTTGCAGCTGGAAGGGCATCCGCTGTGTAAAACTTATGCTGGAAAAGTTGGCGGTTCAATCTGTTGTGGCGACCCCTGATGAATAAAGGGACTAAGCCGAAGGAAAATGAATGAATGAATATATATTTTATTATTATTAACAAAGCATACAGACTGAAATAACTATATAATGACATATATGAATTCAGCTACCCCCACCCCCCTCCCCTGAGGTCCCTTTATACTGGGGTATCCAATGAATAGAAGTTAACAGAAAAACAAAAGTACAGTATCAAGAATGAGATCATTAGAATATTCCTGATCATTGCTTTGTGCAATAAAATAGAGATTTTGTCAGCAGCTGAAGTCCAGGGGCCGGTTGCACCAGGTAAGTTAAAACGTAGCCTAGTTGTGACTTAAAGGGACACTAAGTTACTCAATTTAATTTAGTGACTGATTGTAATGTAATGTACTATAAAAATGTAATTCATCATTTCATTTTCATATAGGACAGTTATATATAGATGCATTAGTTGCAGAATTTTAAAGCAGTTTAACGATTTAAATGCTTCTTATTGGATATTACATCATTCAGTGCGACTACACATGACTTTACGGAGAGCTTACGACTTACTAACCACGGTTTGCCTTCAGAACGTGGTGCAACTGAAGTAAGAACAAATTTAGTTACAAACTAGCTAGTTGTTACTAGGCCCCTAGTGTGGACTTTACATTCCAGTTTAAGAAAGAACTTACAAACAGCTGGTGCAACTCTACCCAGATCTTTAATGTACACATGTGTACCAAGTTCACTCGAGCTGTGGATAATTCCAACATTATAATGTCCTGAAGTTGTACCAACCACTTGTACGTGTCCAAGTTATGTGGAGGAAGCCAATGTTGTGCTAATAGTTTTTTTTGCAGAAGTTAAGCCAGCCAGCCGAACAGCTTTTTGTAGCTTGGTAAGATTCAACGTAGAATCATCTCTCAGTAATAATGTGGAACATCAAGACATTTTTGAGGTTTAAAGTGGGAATGAGGTTTTAAATTGGCAAACGAAGAAATAAAGACATGCATAAATATTATTTTAATTAATGCTACAGCAATATATATTGGTATCGAGTATAAGTATTTTTTTAAGGTATCAGATTAAATGTTACAAATTCTACATTATGCATTGTGTACTTGCCTAACAACAAATGCTATGTACTTATTGTGCTCATATTGTATTGTATTGTACACGATAAGTGCATTGAACCAAATGATTATTCTAAATATAAGTTCATTCATTCATTTTCATTTTGGCTTAGTCCCTTTATTAATCTGGGTTCGCCACAGCAGATCGAACCGCCAACTTATCCAGCATATGTTTTACGCAGCGGATGCCCTTCCAGCTGCAACCCATCTCTGGGAAACATCCATACACACCCATTCACACTCATACACTACGGACAATTTAGTCTACCCAATTCACCTGTACCGCATGTCTTTGGACTTGTGGGGGAAACCGGAGCACCCGGAGGAAACCCACGCCAACACAGGGAGAACATGCAAACTCCACACAGAAACGCCAACTGACCCAGCCGAGGCTCGAACCAGCGACCTTCTTGCTGTGAGGCGAACGTGCTACTCACTGCGCCACTGTGAGGCCCCTCTAAATATAAGTATTAAATGTAATTGATTTATTTTTGATCTTAACAGGGAGACATCTGTCGAACTGTCTCCAGTCTGGGCTCTGATGGTGCAGATGTTTACAGTTTGGACGGTTATTCTACACACCAAGGATTCAGACATGTTAATGTAATGTTCCGCATTGAAGATGTTTGTGTTTGTGAAGCATATGCATGGTTCAGAGGAACTTAATGGCTTCTTTGTGTATAATTTGTCAGGGGAATCAGCCACACGCTCTTCTTTTGTCACCCCATGACCAGCACAAGATGGGGGAGAAGATTTCAGCTCAGACATCCAATATTTGTCAGGTAACGCTCTCAGATGACAAAATAAATCAATTAAATTGTAACAATAGTTTAAATACTAAAACAAATCCTGTGCATGTGAGCAGGAATCATTTGAAGACATACGGTTAAAGCGTTAGCTCACCAAACAATTAAATGTATATTTTTAATTACTTTGCCTCATGTCATTCCAATCCCCTTTGTTCATCCTAAGAAACCTTTGTTCGTCTTTGAAACACAAATAAAACATTTTTTCTGTGAAATCAGAGAGCTCCCTCATCCTCTATTCACAACAAGGTTCCTGACTAGGGCTGCATGATATATTGTAACATTACTGTTATTGCGATAATAAGGTATGCAATATTCATATCGCAGACATGTGTGATAAATTACATTTATTTTTAGGCATTGGTTTTGATCAATCAGATGGGGATTTACTATGTTTATCCACACCTCCGCAGTGGCTATTGGCTGGAGCGGCTCAAAGGTGAACTCAGAGAAGAAAATGACACCAGCCAATCAGAGTCAGAATATCTGCTGAGGTTTTCAGTCAATCATAATGTTTTAAAGACTAAATGTTTACAACTTGATTAATTGTTTAATTAGACTTAAACTTGATTGTTTAATTAGTAATAATTATGTAATGTAATGTAATGTAATGTGTATTTTATATATGGCCATACACCCAAAGCGCTTCACAATCATTAGAGGGGGGTTTGTCTCTCCACACCACCACCAGTGTCCAGCATCCACTTGGATGATGCGACGGCAGCCACTGGACTTCCTGCATTTCCTTCAGCCTAATCCTTTATTTATCAGGGGTCACCACAGCTTAATGAACCGCCAACTATTCCAGCGTATGTTTTATGCAGCTAATGTCCTTCCAGCCGCAACCCAGTACTGGGAAACACCCATACACTCTCATACGCATTCATACACTACGGCCAATGTAGTTAATCCAATTCACCTATAGCGCATGTCTTTGGACTGTGGGGGAAACCGGAGCACTCGGAGGAAACCCACGCGAACACGGAGAGAACACGCAAACTCCACACAGAAATGCCAACTTGGCCAGTCAGGACTCGAATCAGTGACCTTCTTGCTGTGAGGCAACAGTGTTAACCACTGAGCCACACGAAAAATATCTTTTCCCTTTTTATTTTGATATCATACATCAATAACTTATTTAGAAACATAGCTAATAAAAATAGCATTTGTTTAGGAAAATTTTATATAGTAAGACATATCGTTATTGCAATACTCAGGAGCAATATCGCATATATATTTTCCCAGTATCGTCAGTATCTGTTCGATTCGAGTCCAGAAAGGTACTAAAAACATCCCTGAAATAGACCACATGACTTTACTTAAATCTGAATATCATCATGCTACGAAATCCTTTTGTGCGCATCATAAAACAAAAATAATGACTTTATTCAATAGTTTCCTCTCCTCAGTGTCAGTATATTGTGCACGTTTACGAGCACACTGAACTGATGTATACCCCGCGGATGCACACTAAAGGTGTGTTCACCTTTAGTTTGATTTAAATGCACTGTGGTGTGATTGCTCTGTTAGTGTGATTCATTTGAATAAGTGTGAAGGCTGTAGTGTATGAATGCTACAGTTTGAACAAGTGGGCTGAAATATGCATAATAAAAGACCTTTTTTTGCATGTATATTTTGATTCGGTTTTAATGGGAACATATTACGCCCCTTTTTGGTGACTGCCGCTTTAAATTCAAATGAGATTGTGCTCTTTTTAAAAGAGGGTGGTGCTACAAATGCCTATGTGTCAGCATAGTGGCAGATTCAAAAACAAGACTAACGTCCTATGCCAATGAGAGAGAGATTGTCACTAATGGCGGGGCTTTCTCCTCTGATGACATGTACAAAGAAAGAATGTCAATCAAAGTGTTTCTGCAGACTGTTTTTGTCAAGTGTGATTATAAAAAATTTAATTAATACATTTTTTACATTTAGAAGCTGGGTGTATTCACAGACTGTTGACACATGACTCTGTTTAAACTCCTTATAAAAGTCATTTTTGCATAATGGGTCCCCTTTAAAATAATAGTGTGAACACTAAAGTGGACTAGGACTTAAATGATTCTTGAGAATCGAGCTCAACACAACTGTCAAGGGCTCACTGTACCTTTATGTTTTGGTGCATAAAAACGAAGCCGTTTCTGAAGTGATGAAACAGGCGCTGTTTTCTGAGATGTTGCAGGTGCCAGTGCAGGTTGTGTGTGATGTGAACGTCGGAGGGCCGGTCATGGTGCTAAACAACTGCAGTCCGGATCAGATTCCTCATTCGATGATGTCGGATCTGAACACAGAGTCTGTGCCCATGCCAGTCCAGAGCTGCTGTTCTGAACACCACTCACCCCATAGACAAGGTCATCATCGTAAACATTTAAAATTGATTTAAACAGCTCTAGCATGCATTCTTATCATTTATTTTTTCCGTGAGCCTTATACATTTGTATACTGTATGTTCAATAGGGTTTTCTGCACATTCTCCACATTCTTTAGTCAGACAGGCCTTTCATTCTTTATTGCATATGAAATGAATAAATGCATTAACATTTCTTATGAACTTAAGCTATTCTTGTCCTTCATATGTCAAGCTTTTTAAATGCTTACGTTTCTCATGGTCTGAGCCCTTTAAGACAAATGAAGGTCACAAGATATATTTACTTCATGCAGAGATGTAAAAACTTAAACTTTGGGTGAAAAAATCCACCTTTTTGAAATCAAAACAGGTCACCAACACTCAAAAAATAACTTTTGCTGCTTGTTTAAGCCACTTATTTATTTAATGAGCTGAAACAACACAATTCTTAAGGTTTTTTGGGACAACTTAATTGTTTTATGTTCAATCCATTTAAATTTGTAAAAACGATTAAGTTAACTTAATCGATTTGTGTTGGGAGAACATGAAGGAATTGTGTGGAACCCAGCACACTTTTTACAGTGAATGAGATTTGCATAGACTGTAGAAAATGCTGGGTTCCACAAAAATCGATTAAGTTAACCTAATGTTTTTTACAAATTTAAGTGAAGTGAACATAAAACAATTGAGTTGTCACAAAAAAAAGTCAGGAATTGTGTTGATTCTGCTCATTTTAAAAAAGCTGGAAAAACTAATTTGATTGTATATTTGATAATAAAATGCATTTACATTTTTTTTTAACCTTGATCTTTCAAGGATAAAAATAAATAACTTGTTGCTTTAACAAGTACAGCATTTTCTTGATGCTTCAGTTCAGAAGCTGACTATAAAGGGTCATTTTTTAAATGGAATTTGAGGTCTGAGATGTGGGAACAGTGGAGAGAGCAAAAAAACCTACAGTTTAGCTTAGCATTACCTTATAAATAGCCAGTATTGCAGTGGGTAGCACGATCGCCTCACAGCAAGAAGGTCGCTGATTCAAGCCTCGCCTGGGTCAGTTGGCATTTCTGTGTGGAGTTTGCATGTTCTCCTCGTGTTTGTGTGGGTTTCCTTCGGGTGCTCTGGTTTCCCCCACAGTTCAAAGACATGCGCTGTAGGTGAATTGAATAAACTAAATTGTCCGTAGCGTATGTGTGTGAATGAGTGTGTATGGATGTTTCCCAGTGATGGGTTGCAGCTGGAAGGGCATTCGCTGCGTAAAACATATGCTGGATAAATTGGCGGTCCCTTCCGCTGTGGCGACCTTAGATTAATAAAGGGACTAAGCCGAAAAGAAAATGAATGAATCAATGAAGTTCTCGTTGTTGAACTTCTATATCTATATAATCATTTTTGTGGTTTTACAGTTGTTTCCTGTTAGAATTCGTTTCGAGGGCTGGTTTTCTCTATCAGTATTATCATTTTTTTACCCATACCTGTTTGTATCCCTGTTTATGTGTTGCTGAAGTATTTGAATGTCTCTCCAGCATCAGACATTGGATATATAGAGATGATGATGTCCGCTGGAGCTCCTCAGACTCACAGCACATCTGCAGATGTCACAGTCAGCCTCTCTCCAGGACATTATGTCTCACAGGTAGGGCTGTAGATAAACTTTATTATTGGCCGATGCCATTGTTTAGGCTAGATTGAACTGTATATAGTATATAACCAAAAATGAAAATTGTTTTTGCAATATTATTTTTATGACAATTTTGACCATTGCCTCTAAAGATTTTTTAATTCTGATTTATTTTGTGGTAAAATATGATCCAGAAAACAATTGTCATATTATTAAAAGGTGATAAATTTGTTAATATTTTTTCTGATATAAAACTATACATTTTATAAATGATAAAATTGCTATAAATTTGTTAGTATTCTTTCTAATTTTAGTTCAATATTTTTGTTGGCATCAAAATAAATTATTGTTTTTTATATAAATAGGAAGAATATGCTTTAAATCTTTTTAAAAATAAATGATCAGACTATGGATGGAATTGTCCCATTTTCATTCAGCAGATATTTATATAAACCATACTAAATTTGATAATTTTGTAAATAACTAAAAACTTGCTGAAAAATGAGTAAAAACCTAGTGGTTTGGAGATTAGTGGCAATGTATAAAGATTAAAAGGTTAAATATTTAGAGGCTACAATGTGATCTTTAGAAGAATCTTTTAATAGGTAAATGATTAATAAGTAAATGATAAGTACACCCCCCACAATTCTCTCATTTAAATTAATATTTTCTATAGGATGCTTTGCAATATTATATTTGTGCATATACATTAGATTAGTCAGTGCTGAAGCCAAATCTGGAGCTAATCTAACAAAACAACTTACAATAATGGTTCAAAAATTAGTAGCCCAAATTTATATGTTAGGGAAAAATATTGAATACAATTTTCAAAAATTACAAAATTCAAGAGAAACAAAAAATATAGACAATTTAGTTTAAATGTTTTTTTGCAATGTTTTGCAAGAGTTTAAATGTATTATCTTTCCATTTCTAAAGATGTTCTGTGACTAAAATATTATTTTAATTAGTATAGGTGTTTAATAAATCTGTTTTGTTCAAATGCACCAATATATATTATTCA
>CAIGQW010054212.1:5796798-5808811 GCA_903798125.1 Danio choprae | reverse complement strand
CAACCCATTATATATATGGGTTGAGGAAAGATTAACTTGAGGAAAGATTAAGCTAATAAATACAACTTTTGCCCTTTTTTTTAGTTCACTCAGACACTTTACCCTACTCAGGCCTTCGAACATGAAGAGGTTGTTCAGACCAAAGGATGTGAAAGGTATGAGTGTCATTACTGTAAAATATGCTCTCATGTTTATTGCTAAGAAGTGACTTCAATTAAGAAGTAGCTTCAAATGTTTCCTAACTCTTTTTCATTTCATAGTGTGAAATGGGAAAAATCCAAGCGGCCTTGCAACTGCACAAAATCTCAGTGTCTGAAACTGTAGGTATTTTCAACTTTAATTTCTTTCTATCAAACGTGACCTCAGCTAAATCTGTTATATTACCCAACATCTTGTTTACTCAACACAGTGATCTGATTTGCACTCACGACTCACTGTTTAGACATCCTCACGATGACTAATGCTTCTGTAAAAAAAATGTTGGTCAACTGTACTAAAAAAAAAATCAACTTACACGAAATAATTTCTCTGACAGTTATTGCGAATGTTTTGCCAACGGAGAGTTCTGCAGCAACTGTAAATGCACAAACTGCTTCAATAACACTGAACACGACTTCGAGAGATCCCAGGCTGTAAAGGTGAACCACATCACAGTAACTTTCTAAATTACATCAACATAAACGACTTTATGCCACTCATAAGCTTATTATACATTATATGTATTGCTCCTAGGCTTGTCTGGACAGGAATCCAGGGGCTTTTCGGCCTAAAATTGGCAGCAGGAAACAGGGCAATGTAAAAGGATGTCACACAAAAGGCTGTAACTGCAAGCGTTCGGGCTGCTTGAAGAACTACTGCGAGTGTTATGAGGTAAATTTGGAGGTTTATTATTATTATTGTTGTTGTTTTTCCTTTCCAGAAAGAAAATACTGTAACTTTAGTTTTAGTACCAATTCTCACCGTTAACTAGTGGAATATTACCTGCCTTTTATTAAAATATTGGCAGTTTATTAATACTTAATACTATAAGGTATATATTTTGCATAAACCTTCCTAATATCTAACTATTATTAAGCACCAAATTAGGAGTTTATTCAGGCAAAAGTCATAGTTAATGGTTTAATAATTGCGAGTATTGTAATAAAGTGTGACCGAAAAAGAAAATGAATTAATGAATGAATTTTTCCAGCTGTATAAGGTAATATTTATTTATTTAAGCTTTATTATTCTTTATTATTCTTATTTGTGGGGTTTGTTTTCTGCATGCTTGGTTTTATTGTATAGTTTTTTTTTTCTTTTCTTTTGCGGTCAACTTTTTCTTTTTTTTATTGTTATTCAACCCCTCCCCAAACGAGCTCTGTAATTGGGGTTTGTAACATAATTGGGGGCTCGCCTGGGATCAAAATAACGTTAATAATTCTCATTGTTGTTTCCTTAATTTGTTAGTAGTGAAAATAATGACTACCTCAAAAACAGCTCCCAAATTCCTTTTAATCTCTTGCCAGTAAGTATTGGGTTTTTTTCATGAGACAGTTTGAAGATCTCCATTATATAGATTTCAAATAATCGTATTAGTTAATTGAGCTTTGCACACTGATGAGAATATTCCTGCCTCAGTAGGTTTCAATATTTCTGTTTTAATATTCCAATCCATATAAAGCCTTACTTGAAGGTATCTATAAAAGTTACTTTTATTAAGCTCATACCTTCCCATTAGTAATGCTGGCATGCTTTTGGTGTATATGTTCAGTGATTAATTTATGGTGTAATTCCACTCAGGCCAAAATCATGTGCACATCCACCTGTAAGTGTGTGGGCTGTAGAAACTATGATGAAGGCTGTGATATGAAGAAGAGCTCTGAGCAGGACAGGCACGACATCTACTTCCCCACCAGGTACAAAATAAAATGTTAAATTGGTGAAATAATGTTCCATTGTCAATCAGCTTAACAGATATATTTATGCAAAAAGGTAACAAATTCATATTCTGACCTATACCTATTAAAAATATATATAAAGAGTAAGTAATTATACAAAATTGTATTGTATTTTAATCTAGTGCTTTCAAGGTTTGAAAAGTGCTTAGATTTTGGATAAGGTGCTTGAAAATGTAATTGTGTTGCTTTTGTAATAATTTATCGTACTAAATAGTTTCCCATTTAATAACAATATTAATATATATTTGCTTTTTCATATAATGAAAAATTATTCTATATAGATCATTTCGAGGGATGTAAACAAAAACAGTGGTCCCAACGTATTTTCTGTTTTACATTTTTGATTTCTATAGCAGGCAGCACAGTGGCACAGTGGGTAGCACAATCGCCTCACAGCAAGAAGGTCGCTGGTTCGAGCCCTGGCTGGGTCAGTTGGCATTTCTGTGTGGAGTTTGCATGTTCTCCCCGTGTTTGCGTGGGTTTCCTCCGGGTGCTCTGGTTTCACCCACAATTCCAAAGACATGCAGTACAGGTGAATTGGGTAAGCTAAATTGTCCATAGTGTATGAGTGTGAATGAGTGTGTATGGATGTTTCCTAGTGATGGGTTGCAGCTGAAAGGGCATCCGCTGCGTAAAACATATGCTGGATAAGTTGGCGGTTCATTCCGTTGTAGCAACCCCTGATTAATAAAGGGACTAAGCCGAAAAGAAAATGAATTAATTAATTTCTATAGCATCCGAGAATCCGGTAAGAGCCACATATTGATCAATAATGTTATGATAGCTGTTTTAACGTTAAGATATGATTGAATTGCCTCTTGTAACAGTTATGAAATAGTTTGATAACAAGCAGGAAATGATCATGGGCCAATGACATGACCACATTGAAATGGTCTATGTATATATTCAACATTTGGAAACCATTAAAATAAATATAGGGTAAATTTAAGATGAAAGAAGCAAAGTTTAAGTACATGACATTTAAGAATAAATTGCAGTATTTCAATGTTGATAACGGGCTAGGTACAAAGATTACTATAGGCTAGAATACTATATTCTTTCATTTTCATTTCAGCTTAGTCCCTTAATTAATCTGGGGTCGCCACAGCGGAATGAACCGCCACTATGCTATAGGATACTATAACAAATAACATCTGAAATAATGTAATGATGACATTAATGAATGTAAATATGTAATTTACCATGGTTAAATGTTGGAAAATGGACCTGGCAAGTGCTTAAATTTGACTTCGGAAAAGGTGTAAGAACGCTGTACCTTTGAATGGTAGCATACCACAGTCTACACCATTACATTAAGCAGCACAACTCTTGTCAAAATGACTTAATTTAAAGGAGTGTTTCTTGATCAGCAGATCATCATATTAGGATGATTTCTAAACAATCATGTGACACTGCAGTAATGATGCAGAAAATCCAGCATTGCATCTCAGAAGAAAATGTCATCTTAAAATACGTTCACACAGAAAAGAGTTATTCTATATAGTAAAACATTTCACAACGCCACAAGCACATACACAATTATTCTCACTAACAGCAGTAAGTTGAGCTGTCAGCGATGCGCCAACTATGTCATATCGATTACATTTAAACTGTCAAAATCGTTCAGGATAATTGCCGTGCAGATCATGTGAATCCAAAGCCCTTCAGCATCACTGCCAATGCATTTTTTTGTTCTACAAGATTTATTGCTATAAAACCTATATCAAATCTAAATTTAAAAAGAAAGATAAAAAAAATTAATAAAAATAAAACCATCCCTTACAAGATCTGGTTATATTAAAGTGTAAAGTGTAATGAAAGTTATATTAAAACACCCACATTAACAAATGATCCATTGTTCTGTTGGGTGTTTGGAATTGGGATTTTGACAAACTGTTCAAATTAGCCCTCCAAACAGTACCTAATTCATTTCCCATATAAAGTAGAAATCATATGTCCAAGCCCTAGCTTACTTGTATGTACAGGAGACCTTTTTTCCCTTCAAAAACAACATTCAATTCTTTGCTGTAGTTAAACTGTATGCAAGCACTTTGTGTTGCTTTCCTGATAATGAGTGCATACGTTCTGAACATGCCAGAATGAAAAGTCCTGCAATTGCAATCCGGCTGCAATTGCACCCTAAGCGGCCGTTCACGCAGAATGCGTTTTTCCTTTCCAATGCTCTACTTTTCTATTGTTTTTCAATGTAAACACATGCTTGACTGATGTGTGTGACCGTTACGCTTGCGTCTTGCATATTTTGAAGTGATGTGCACGTGAGCGCCATGTTTTTTAAAACAACGTTCAAGTTAAATGCACTTCAACTTTCACATGCAGTTTAGCTAATCCCTGTCAGTTCCACACCAATGGACCAATCAGAAGAGCTCGGAGGCGGGGCAAAGGTTATGTTTACAGTGGTTGTGTCTGGATACTCCTGTGATTTATGCTTTGCTTTTTTTTTTCAAACCCTTCCTGAACGCCGCGTCTCACGGTTTTTTAGAAGCAAATATGCATTTGGTGGGAATGAGGCCTAAGGCTGCGTTAACACTAGTTCGTTTTCATTTTATAGAATCATTCATTCATTCATTTTCATTTCGGCTTAGTCCCTTTATTAATCTGGGAATGAACCGCCAACTTATCCAGCATATGTTTTACGCAGCGGATGCCCTTCCACCTGCAACCCATCTCTGGGAAACATCCATACACACCCATTCACACTCATACACTACGGACAATTTAGCTTTTTACCCAATTCACCTATAGTGCATGTCTTTGGACTTGTGGGGGAAACCGGAGCACCCGGAGGAAACCCACGCCAACACGGGGAGAACATGCAAACTCCACACAGAAATGCCAACTGACCCAGCCGAGGCTCGAACCAGCGACCTTCTTGCTGTGAGGCGAACGTGCTATCCACTGCGCCAGACGAGCATTTTTACTGTGTTTCCAAAAAACTAACCTTGTATACGATATACAGCCTAAAAACACATGATACGTGAACATTCGAACTCATTCATTCATTCATTCATTCGTTCATTTTCTTTTTGGCTTAGTCCCTTTATTAATCTGGGGTCACCACCACGGAATGAACCTGCCAACTTATCCAGCATATGTTTTACGCAGCGGATGCCCTTCCAGCTGCAACCCATCACTGGGAAACACCCATACACTCTCATTCACACACATACACTACAGACAATTTAGCTTATGCAATTCACCTATAGCGCATGTCTTTGGACTTGTGGGGGAAACCGGAGGAAACCCACATGAACACGTGAAGAACATGCAAACTCCACACAGAAATGCCAAATGACCCAGCCGAGGCTCGAACCAGCAACCTTCTTCGAACTCACTTCAAATGCTCATATTTTTTCCAGCATCTGTACTTACTGTCTGCCAGTTGTGTAATGGTCATATGAGAGGGACTTTTAAGTCTGTCTGAATTGAAAAAGAACACCAGCATTTCCAAACTAAAATGGGGCCTTCAGCATTTTCAAAACACTGACCAAGTCATGTGGACATCAGGTGTACCCGTATACAAAACCTACACGCTTTAAAATGAAAACGCACATGTGTAAATGACGCCTAAAAATCTATGAAAGCACATCAAAAATCTTTTCCCACGTGTCTTGGAACAAAAAATAATGGGACAAATCAACCTCTGAACTGAATTGCATTCTCCACAGAGGTGAAAATTATAGTCTGTGAGTGAAAAGAGCTGGGTAGTAACAGATTAAATGTAATCTTGATTACGTAATCGAAAAAGTAATTGAAGTAAACGTCTTTTTAAAATACACTTAATCAGATTAAATAACAATCAGACACTAATAGCAAGTCACAATATATTAGTGTTAGTATTTTAAAGTATTAGCTGTCCAAACATTGCACTCAAAAAAAGCTGTTGATGCTTTTGTTGGTGATAAAGAATGAATATATTTTTGTATGTAAAAATAGTATAAGATTATCCTACTTCAACATGTGATATCAAATAAAAGTTAAGGGCCCAGACTTTTCCATGCACACAGACAAAGCATAAACAAAGCGTTTAGGACCATTACCACAGTAAATGTCACTCACCAAGCATTCGCTTGTGCAAATACGTCTAATAATCTAAACCGTTTGCAAATATTTGAGAAATCTAGCAAAAGTTTCTTTGTGTTCCTTTTTGACTTGAACTGTTTACTTGCTACGTCACTTGAGTTTTTGTTCTCATGCTCTGATTGGTTGCTGAATAACCAATCAGAGCGCTCTCTTCAGCCGATGACAATTCTTCATGCTGAAACGGGCCAACTTGAACCGACGTTAACCCGGCGAAAGACGATGTGTGGAAAACACCAAAAATGTATTCCAAAAGCAGTCGGATTACATTACCATAAATGTGTAATCTAAGAAATTACATTACTACAAATTTCATCAAATGATTTTGATGATCTACCCAGCGAATGACTTCAAAAGGCACTTTTAAAGCATTTCTATGAACGCTCAGCTCACTGTAAAGCGAGCCGGATGCTACAGGCCTCTGCTTGTGTACTGCTTTTGTTGCTTGTTTTTCAGATGGCAGTAATTGAGAGCTGTAGGGTTTTGTGTGTGTTGATAGGTGTCCTGTATCGGTCATCACGCGCGATGTAGTGGAAGCCACATGCGGCTGTCTGCTCGCCCAGGCTGAAGAGGCCCAGAAGGACGACCACATCGCGGCTCACGCTGAGAGAATGATTTTGGAGGAGTTCGGCCAGTGCCTTACGCAGATCATCCGCTCAATATTCAAATCCAGCCGCGTGTAACTCAATCTGTAGCTCAGGAACAAATGCTTGCTGGCGCACATTGATCCAGGTGGGATTTAAATCAGCTTTTTCAACAGGTGGTTCTGCTTTGGTGTGCTTCAAATGGTACGAGACGCTAGTGACAGATTTGCGTCCACACTATCTTACAGTTTAGTTATTTAAATATGAATGGTATATTGTTTTTGAACTATTGTTTTAAATATAGATGTTTTGTATCTTTATTTCTGCTGATTCAGAACACTTTTCATTTTCTATTTTAATTAACATGTTGTTTATTTATTTATGTAAATAATTATTCAAATTTGTAAAAAAAATACTGAAATAATTACTAAATAATAAGTTTTTAAATGATTAATAAGTACTAAATATTCTAGCCTATAAGTAAATAATTACTTTAAATTTTTAATATTATTTATTTATTTATTCATCCACACAATTTGAATTAAACATTTTATTTATATTTCTATACTTAAATATTTGCATTTATTTATTTATTTATTTATTTATTTATTTATTCATCCACACAATTTGAATTAAACATTTGATTTATATTTCTATACTTAAATATTTGCATTTCTTTATTTATTTGCTTTTGTTTCTATGTTAAGATGTTGTTGTTTAAGTATGAACGGTATGTTATTTTAGATATTTTAACTATTGTTTATATCATAAATATATTTCTTTTTTTCCATTTATTTACGCTGATTCCGACCACCTCACGTTTGTGATTTTAATATTTGACGCATTTATTTAAATATTTGACATATATCTTTTATTACTTTTATTTATTTCCTTTTCCACTACATGGTTTAATTTGAACGTTTGATTCATGTTCCTTTGCATGAATATAAAGGCTATGCCATTTAAATCTAAAAAAGAGAGCAAAAATAAGAGGAAAATCTTAAACAAAACCGCTCTTGTAAACAATATGACCAGAAGCGATGTTCCCATGTTTATTGCTTCTTCCTTGTTTTGGAATGTTCTTCAATGTTCGTGTTGGGGATTTTATGTCTGGACTTAATACAGTTATTTCTGTGCGTTACAAATGCAGTGTGGCAATTTTATTTTTGAAGGAGCTGTCGCAATGTTTATCCATCTGTGATTTATGTTCTTCCCAAGTGTTTCATAAGTTGACTTCCTACATTCTACTTTTATATTCTTTTCTTTTTATTCACTTAACACCTACCAACCACTTCAATTAGTAAAAAATACATCACCTTTCATTCAAGCAAACTCATTACAGTCATTTTAGACACAACTTTGAGACTTTGTGTGTATTTTATTTGTTGAGAAAACCTCACTGTATCGATCTTCATTACAGCAGATGCTCTTGACGTCAAGCTTTTGTGCAGGTTAATATAGAGAGCATTTCCATGATAGGACAAGGTACAAACAAGCGATGTTTCTCGCAGGGGGTTGTTATTGAATCCTGAGTCCTGTTGTTAAAGAAGGACATAAATAGAGGCGTAGACAACCGGACTCTTCACATTTGTTTAGTTCTTCCCATCAAAAACTATTCTTGATCCGACAAAAATGGTAAATATGCATATATACCTATTTTATTATACATTTATTTATAGTATTACAGATACTATATTAGCTGTTTTCTCTTTTCAGATATCAAGAGTGTGGATTTTATGGACGTGCACACTTGTGTTATTTTTACTGGTGACAGAGTCTCATTGCATTCAAAAGGTATGTTTTTGGTTTATTGATTTTTTTTTTGGAGCATCTTGCATTTTATTATAATTAAGTTCTTATTTTACACATTTGTCTTTTAATAGAGCTCGTTATCTAAAAACTGGGGACCACAGTCCATGCTTTACTTAAAAGGAAAACGTGAGTTACGTCTGGCCTCCTCAATACACTTTAAGTAATCGAATTGATCGCCTGTTACGAGTTTGTTTTGGCTAACGATCTTCAATTTGTTTCATTTGCTAATTATTATTTTTTTGCTCCTTCAGATGGGAGACGGTTCGTGCCTGACATTGATGATAACATCATTTCCAATTCAGGGTTGACAAGCTGGTACGCAGTTCTCAAAGGTGCGATAATTTTAATAATTGTTGCAGGTACTACAGTTTTTCACGTTGTTCTGTGTTTGGTAACCTCTACGATTGTTTTCTTCAAGGGTTGCAGAAGCTGAAGAATGCAAGAAAACTGCCTGGATTTTTCACACCCCAAAATTTTGTCATCCGTTAGGGTTCATGTACAGTGTGACATATTTTGTAATGCTCAAGACAATAAATCTATTTATGTCTAAATTGTGTGGGAAAGGATGTTTGTGTCTGCTCTTTCATTTCTGCAGTAATCTGTGTTTTCACTGTTATGCGCATCTTCAAAATCCCAAAACAAATGAAGAAGTAGAAGAAACAAGCAATAAAAGCATGAGTTAACAAAGTAATTAAATGTTCAATAACGTGTAAGTCAGATCTGCCAGTCAGTGAATGAAATGCCACATTCACGCAGAGGTTTTCATCTCGCAACTTATTGGAGTGTTGATGGTTTTATGTTTTGATCGTCATGTGATTTTTTGAACATTGTTTCCCAACCGTATTCCTGGACGCACACCAACAGTACATATTTTGGGATGCCTCTCTTATCTGACCCATTAACTTCAGGTTTTTGGAGTCTCTTCTAATGTTCTGATGAGTTGATACAGGTGTGTTTGATTAGGGATAGGTTGAAAATGTGTACTGTTGGTGTGCCTTCAGGAACAAGGTTGGGAAACACTGCTCTAGAATGTATTCAGTATGTTGGCGTACTTCCGACTGCAACGGAATATTGAGTAGGTGCCGGAGCTTATTATTCACTCATAGCAAACTAACGGTAAGAGGGGCGGGGTTAAGAATAATACTATGCAGTTGCTATGGAAGTCATGAGGGTTGACGTGAAAAGGAGAAGGACCACCATTCTAAATGTGGACTTTGAAGATTACCAAAATAATTTGTTTTTCGGTGGATTAACTTGCATGGACTAATAGTTCACTTAAAGAATAAAGGTTTTTGCACACTGAAGACGTATTTTGGTATGTGTTTTTTTCGTATTCAAATCTGAAAAATTTGTAATTTTTGTCAAACAGACGCACACAAACACAAACCTCGCAGACAAACTAGCATACAATAAACTACAAAACATTTGTATTATGCTATATTAGTTTCTCAGACGCCATTTTGCATTTTCGTTTGTACGATGGCACGATGAATTGTCAAAACACCTCTCCAAAATGCCGTTTCGGGTGCAAAAAAACTGACGGACGAAGGTTTCGGAGGCAGTGTGTCAATACGATTGACACGTGAGATTTAATGAATTTTTCTTTTCGTGTGCAATAACCTTAATGTGCACTAGCAAAATAAACACAATAAATTTTGATTTCATACAGATTTAAGGCAACAGTTCACCCAAACTTTACAAATTGTTTATTTACTCACCTCAGGCCAACATTATTTGTCTTCAGTAGAACTACTGGCTTTATGAGGGTCAAAAAATAATACGTACAGGCAAAACAAAACTAATACCTGGCTGCTGACTTTGAGGTCTTACGAAGTAACACAACTAGCCAGTGCAAGACACTATCCGCTTGTTAAGTGTGACGTCAAGCAAAGCGGCTTCCGGGTACAAGCGCCATATCAAACTATATGGGGAAACTCATCAAATGGTAATAATAAATGTTTACAAAGCGCTGTAAAAATCCCGATCGCAGTATATTTCCATGCCTAATATCAGATGGCCAGAAACTGATTCATTTTGTATAAATTGTTCAAATATTGGTGTCTGTGATGCAGCAAGTTCAGAGACTGTTGTGTACACCATGATTTGATATCAAATTCACTTTAATGTGTGATATGACAAAAAATTGGTTATTAACGAATATTTTCTCAATTCAGATGAGTAGCGGCTTGGACCCGGTAATAGTATTCCATACGTCACGACTTAACAAGCAGATCTATTGTTTTTAGGTAAACTATCCTTTTAAAGTCAACATGAAACAACGCTGAGATTTTTTTCTGTCCTGTTGTGACGCAAATTTACAGCGTCTCGAGTGAGAAGACATGTTAGGCAGGACTCATTTTTGTGTCCGGAATTGATTGGACGATCGGACAGTTGTGGATTGCTATTGGATGATCATATGTGATTGACAGTTTGATCCCGCCCTGATCCTAAAAATGCATCGACAACCCATAAATTCGAAAATAATAATAATAATAATTAAATAAATAAACAAAAATTGGGGCCTCACGGTGGCGCAGTGGGTAGCACAATCGCCTCACAGCAAGAAGGTCGCTGGTTCGAGCCTCGGCTGGGTCAGTTGGCATTTCTGTGTGGAGTTTGCATGTTCTCCCCCTGTTGGCGTGGGTTTCCTCCAGGTGCTCCGGTTTCCCCCACAAGTCCAAAGACATGCGGTACAGGTGAATTGGGTAAGCTAAATTGTCCGTAGTGTATGAGTGAGAATAGGTGTGTATGGGTGTTTCCCAGTGATGGGTTGCAGCTGGAAGGGCATCCGCTGCGTAAAACATATGCTGGATAAGTTGGCGGTTCATTCCGCTGTGGCGACCCCAGATTAATAAAGGGACTAAGCCGAAATTAAAATAAATGAATGAATAAACAAAGATTGGTCAAGTAATTTACATATTTCAAACATTTATATTTCAATTTTGCCAATTAAAAAATGTCTGTTTATTCGTGGCAACTTTAGGTTTTTAAATCGCTTTTTAAGGCAGCTTTTATTTGTTAATGGATAATGTAAAACATCCATAGTTGTTCTTATTTTATGCATTTACATTGGTTACAGTTCCACATTTAGTTGCGCTTTTCTCTATCAACAGAGCTCGTTGTATGCGCATATATAGATTTAAGGCAGCAGATAGAGAAACTTCAGATGACCTTAAAAACCTCCGACAGCTGCAGAAGCTCAGATCAGATCATGTGAAGCAGACGTGAGGCTTGTCCAGAGAGCAATGGCTCCTTTCACTGCACTCACATGTTCACTGCAAACTTTACTGGAAAGATTCTATCACGACGTGCTTTCTGTTGAACAGTGTGTGCCCGTGTATATCTATGAACTTAATCACTGGAAAGCAAAGTGTATTTTTCTGTCAAAAACTGTCTTTTAAGGTCACGTGCCTTTCAATGCGTGCATATTCAGAGTGCTAAAAGGGATAGCTCACCCAAATAAATGAAAATTCGGAAAATCCACTTGATTAAACCTGTTTGAGAGTCTTCTGTTGAACACAAAGGAAGATTGTTGTGTCATTTGTTGTTGTGTGAAGATTGTTGTGTCATTTGTTGTTGTGT
>CAIGQW010054212.1:5725804-5754307 GCA_903798125.1 Danio choprae | reverse complement strand
AGATTCATCCGTTTTTTTCTATGTCATTTTAATACATTTATTTTATTTCTATGAATATTATATATATATATATATATTTTTTTTTTTTTATGGTTTTTGTTTTAGTTAGAATGACCAGAACTAAACACATTAAAATAATAACTAAAATAAATAGAATGTAAACATTTAACAATGAATAAACACATGAATAAATAAATACTAAAAGTCAAAGTTGCACCAAAACACTTCTCTCTTCTTAAAAGCTCTCCTCTCCTGCATTAATATAAGCCTAATATTTCATTGCAGAATTGATTTTCCTCCGCTTTCCTCGACCCACAACAACAGACCTGTGACCCATTTTCGGATCATGACCCGAGATATTAGCATTGGCCATTAAAAGTACATATCGATTGACTACTAGCGCCGATGTTCTGACACAAAAAAAAAAACATTCCTGCAGTAAACAATACAAATCAAATATGACAGAATACAGATACTGAACCACGGAGACTCTCACGAAACACAAACATCCCCAAAGTGTATTTCTTTTTATATTTCTGGAACGCATTGTGTGATACTACAATATAAACCCGTCTTTGTTATTCAGCAAAAGTCAAAGCACCAGATTCGTCCAATCAGTAAAGAGAAATAGGCTTTGGGTTGTATGCTAATGCTACGCTACGTCTAAAAACAGTAAGCTATCCGTATACCTCGATCACATCTCCATCCTACCACAAAAGGCGAGCAAAAACAGAGAAGCAGACAAAAAAGTCAAAACAGTGCTTTGCAGCATGATTTGTCTGATGTAAGCTTATTTCTTTCAGATATTTTGGTAGCGCAATAGTTATGAATACTGAAGGTGCATGTTTTTGGCTAGAACTCTTACCTCTCTGTCCTCCTCTTCTCCAGAGGTGAATGAAAAACACTGTGATTTCTAGAAGAGAAAAGAAATATCAATGTCAACCTAAAATAAAATAAATACATATAATACATAAAATAAAAAATACATATATATATATATATATATTATTTAATTAATTAAAATTTTTGTCATTTGGATTTAGTTTTATTTGTTTATGTGTATGTCAACAATTTTTATCTGGTTCTGTTTCAGTTTTATTAACATTTTGAATGAGTTTTTATGTTATATTTTTCATTTTGGTTGAAGTTTTGCTCGTGTTTTTGTGATATTTATTCATACTTTAAAATATGTACATTTTTATTATTTATTATTATAATTATCAACACTGGGGCGGTTTGCTGCCGAGTGTGATGCGGCTGGGATGAGAATCAGCACCTCCAAGTCCGAGGCCATGGTGCTCCACCGGAAAAAGGTGGTTGGCCATCTCCAGGTTGGAGGAAAGTCCTTACCCCAGGTGGAGGAGTTCAAGTATCTTGGGGTTTTGTTCACGAGTGAGGGAAGGATGGCATGTGAGATTGACAGGCGGATTGGTGCAGCGGCAGCAGTAATGTGGTCAATGTACTGGTCTGTTGTGGTAAAGAAGGAGATGAGCCGAAAGGCAAAGCTCTCGATTTACCGGTGAGTCTACGTTCCTACTCTCACCTATGGTCATGAGCTTTGGATCATGACCGAAAGGACAAGATCTCGGATACAAGCGGCCAAAATGAGTTTCCTTCGCAGGGTGGCAGGGCGCACCCTTATTGATAGGGTGAGGAGCTCTGTCACCCGAGAGGAGCTCGGAGTAGAGCCGCTGCTCCTCCACATTGAGAGAAGTCAGCTGAGGTGGCTCGGGCATCTGCTTCGGATGCCTCCTGGACATGTGTGTGTGTGTGTGTGTGTGTGTACATGTTTTTGTGACATGTCAGGACACAAATCTGTATAACGACATAGGTATGACATAGGTACTACAAAAAGGAGGTAAAATATGAGGACATTGCTGACGTCCTCATTTCTCCAAAAGCTTATAAATCACAGAGAATGAGTTTATTTCGGAGGGTAAAGCACACTGTACACAGTCTCCTGTGATGATTGGGTTTAGGGGTAGGGTAGGGTTAGGCCAATACAATATACGGTTTGGACAGTATAAAATGAATGGAAACCTATGTAATGTTCCCACTTTTCACAAAAACAAACATGTGTGTATGTGTGTGTGAATACTACTTTTATGTACTAAATTGCAGGTATTTGCAAGTCTGACTTTTTTAAACAATAAAAGTAGATCTAACTCTGAAAACAATGAAAAAATAAATACATAATAAATTAAAGCATCATAAGTCATAATCTTTCGATATGTATCGCTCACTGATGCATAATCAGCTCTTTCCTAAAGTATGATCAGAGCGCTTAAACCGCACGAAGATCACTGTGATACGGGCTCACGCAGCATCAGGATCAGCCTAGGAAATCTATTTATGTAGCTTGAGTCCTAATCCAACCCACGTCACGCAAAGATCTTCAACTCCTATGACTTTTATAGTTAACATGTTTTCTGGCGCGACTGAAGTGTACACACTAACCCATTTACTAAGTGGATCATTTGTTTAAAAAGGCCTAAATATATAAATATGTCATAAATCTGGTCATCTAACATTAGCACTTCCTCATCTATCTTCACACATGTATTTGAAACTCTTTTTATATGTCATTTGTTTGGTATACAATCTAAAATATTGTTATTAATATAGGCCCAAATGACAGTTCAGTTGAAGTTAATGATGCAAAACTTGTATATTATTATTATTATTGTTATATTAATATATCATTACTGTCATAAGTAATATGACAGCTTTATATAATATAAAAGGCATGTTTGAGAGCATTATGTAATAGCTTTTTGTCAACATGAAAAGAAAATAATACCACAACATAACCCTCTTCTTTTTAATATCACATAAATATGGTATTTTAGTGTACGATTCTGCTATTGTGAATATTATCAACACAAAGGGTGTTTACTAGAAGAGTTGTTGTAATGTATTTCATTTGTGACATCATTTATTATTCTGATCCGTTATGACGGTGTTTCACATGAAATATTAATAAAACGGAAGACATATTATTGTATCAAGCAACTGTGTGGAATATTTACAATAAAACATGTATAGTATTAAAGAAGAAACACTTTCCTTTTGCACAAAACACTGACATGCAACATTTTAAAACAGTCCTGATTTTCATATCTGTACCT
This sequence comes from Danio choprae, assembly GCA_903798125.1. Lineage (NCBI taxonomy): Eukaryota > Metazoa > Chordata > Actinopteri > Cypriniformes > Danionidae > Danio > Danio choprae. Next base: position 5,751,179 of record CAIGQW010054212.1, on the reverse strand, counting down.
CTTTATTGTATGTCTGTAAAGCTGTCAGTGCGGCGTCCTGGTCGCCCGTTTCCATTTTCTCTATGATGGCATTTAAGTCCATTTTCATTGCTGTTCCGCCCTTCTGCTGTCAGGAAGAGCCAAAAAATCACGTAAACACAATCGGCTTCAATCCTCCAGTTTTATCTGAGCGATCCAGAAGCTCTTGGATGATGCGATTATTGAGGGAATCGTGGGATTTGTAGTGAAGGTTTAAAGATGGATAAGTCCCGCCTTCTGACCAAACATTGGTTGTTGTGATTGGCGTAAGTGTATGATCGGCGTTTCAAGGAAACCAATCATAGCCTGCATGAAGGAGACGCGCCAGCCAATTATGATGCAGGAGGGTCGACTATGCATTACGAAGGCAGAGAATGGTGAGAAATGTAGTCCAAAAGCTTAAAATTACTCCACAAAGATATGGAAGACCAAACCTGCAATATATATATATATATATATATATACACGTGTGTGTGACATAATATTTTTAATTGAATTTAAACCTAAATTTATTAATTTATCCGTTTATTTATATTTTATATTTATTTTTTATGTGTTTATTTATTTATTAATGCATTTATTTCCATATTTATTTTCGTATTCATTCACTTTGGCTTGGATTTCTTTTTACTTTCAGTATCTTGGAAATGATAATAAAATAATTCAAATAGGTTAGCTAAATAGTAGCTGTAACCTCACAGCAAGAAGGTCGCTGGTTCGAGCCTCGGCTGGGCCAGTTGACATTTCTGTGTGGAGTTTGTATGTTCTCCCCCTGTTGGCGTGGATTTCCCCCACAAGTCCAAAGGTGAATTGGATAAACTAAATTGTTTATAGTGTATGTGTGCGAATGAGAGTGTATGGGTGTTTCGCAGTGATAGGTTGCAGCTGGAAGGGCATCCGCTGCGTAAAACATATGCTGGATAAGTTGGCGGTTCATTTCACTGTGGCGAACCCAGATTAATAAAAGGTACTAAGCCGAAAAGAAAATGAATAAATGAATATTTGAGCCGCTGTCATTGTGCCACTGACATGTGTTGCATAGTGTTACTTTTAGTAACACTTTTAATTCCATTGGCATGTTTACATTTATTTTTAAAGCGTTTACGTAAAGGGAAGGGCTTTGTTGAGACAATGGCAAATAAATCACAACTTATCTATTATCTTTTTAAAAGAATTGAGTCGATTCTGCCCAGGCTGTTCTGAGGATAAATTTAGACCTTAAAAAGTACCTGCAAAACATATTAACATATTCGGCACAAAGGAAAATTTACATGGAAATGTGGCAAAGGATTACTGTTACCTTAAACTGAAATGGTAAGTGAATAGAGGATCCTATGCAAATGAAATGAAAAAAAAGAGGCAAATACTAGCAGACCTTTTGATCACAAAGAATTGTTTTGTTTTTGAATTTACATGAACTTGATCAGTCTATGTCACTGCTGTCAATTCCAGTTCCTGGAGGGCCGCAGCTCTGGAAAGTTTAGTTCCAACCCTGCTTCAAAACCCTTACCTGTAGACAGCAAAAATATCAGTGTACATTTAACTCAATTTGAGTTTAACTTAACACTCCTTGGGTGTACATATGACTCTCCTCCATTTTGGAGTTAAAATAACACTTTCTAAAGTGTGAAGTTTGTACATTACTCACAGAGTTCATTTTAACATAGTAAGAGTTTATTCTTACATCAAACTGGAGTGTGTGTTACCCTTCAAAGTGTTAATATATAACATTTTTTCCTATATTATCAATTGGTGTGTGTGACAGATAACAGTGATCAAATATGTTGAAAATAGTTTCAATTTATTAAATGTTCATTAATCTTTTCAGAAATAATTGCAGTACATTCAACTCTTTGCATTTTGAAATGCAACAAGACATGTTTCAAGTTTTGTTTTTATTAACAAACTTTAGAAAATCTGTTTCCACAAAAGTGCAAGAAATTAAAGCCATTAACACCTGCACAATATAAAATAGACCATTAATTGATTAAAAACTCATTGTTTTGTAACTCATAGAAACCTCATAAAACTCATTGATTGAAATGTACTCCGGTTTTAACACTGGACAACACCAAAAAAATCCCACTGTATATTTAACACTGGAATTTTTGCTGTGTAGGTTTCAAACAAGGCTGAAGGACCCAATTAGTTTGATCATGTGTGTTTAATTAGGGTTGGAACTAAACTGTGCAGAGCTGCGGCACTCCAGGAACTGGAACTGACACCATTGGATGTGATTCCGTGCAAAAAAAGTGTTCCTATACCGACCTCTAGTGGTTACAAACCAGCTTTACATAAAAAAAAACTGAACTATCCTCAATGTTTATGCAACATTGGCTCTAGGTCAAGGAAACTAATTCAAGGGAGTCATTGCCATGTTTCCCATCAGCATATTTAATCTTGGTTGCAGAACAAAAACAAAACATTTCCCCATTCCATTTATTAGACAGTGATTAATTGATCTAGTATACATATGATGTCAATGAGGAAGTTCCCTCTAATTAAAAGTTAAAAAATAATTTCGGGGAGTCTCAGAATATGAATTACAAAATAAAATTCAAAGTTACTTGTCATCGTTAATAGGGCTACCTTGTAAACGCTTGCATGCTTTCAGAATTTATATATAGCCTATATACAGTGCTCAGCATATATAAGTACACCCGTCACAAATCTATCTTTTAAATTCATATCTTTAATAGGAAGCTGTACAATATTATATTTGTGCATGTACATTTGATTAGTCAGTACTGAAGCCAAATCTGGAGCTCATCTAACAAAGTAACTTACGATAACGGTCCAAAAACTAGTACAGCCATATTTATTTGTTATAGAAAAATATTAAATACAAATTTTAAAAAGAAGGAGAAATCAGGAGAAGCAAAAAAAATTTTATTTTATTTTTTTAAATTTGTGGGTTGTAATTTAATTGTATTATCTTTACATTTCTAAAAATGTTTGGTGACTAAAATGTTATTTTAATAAATATATCTGTTTAATAAATCTGTTTTGTTCAAATGCACCAAACTACATTGCCTATATTCACTGAGAAATGGATATAAATATTCATTTTCAAAATGGTGTGTACTCAGTTATGCTTAGCATATTTGTGGTATTATCTTGTGGTAAAAATGCTTTTCATTGTGTTCAAAAACTGCTTTCATTTAAAGGCAGGGATGGGCAGTATTTATGATACATGTATTTCAAATAACGTATTTTAAATTCAAAATAGGCCTCACGGTGGCGCAGTGGATAGCACGTTCGCCTCACAGCAAGAAGGTCGCTGGTTCGAGCCTTGGCTGGGTCAGTTGGCGTTTCTGTGTGGAGTTTGCATGTTCTCCCCGTGTTGGCGTGGGTTTCCTCTGGGTGCTCCGGTTTCCCCCACAAGTCCAAAGACATGCGGTACAGGTGAATTGGGTAGACTAAATTGTCCGTAGTGTGTGAGTGTGAATGGCTGTGTATGGATGTTTCCCAGAGATGGGTTGCAGCTGGAAGGGCATCCGCTGCGTAAAACATACGCTGGATAAGTTGGCGGTTCATTCCGCTGTGGCGACCCCAGATTAGTAAAGGGACTAAGCCGAAATGAAAATGAATGAATGAATGAATGAAAATGAATGAATGAATGAATGAATGAAATTCAAAATAGTATTGTGTGATTTGTATTTGCTAATGGACATGGCTTAATATTATGTATAAAAATACTTTAGTGTCTTGTGTTTTTGTATTTTTAAAGTACCGTAAAAAACCTTGTAAGAAGTCTACATGGTGACATCATATAAATGCACACTCTAATTGATGCTCTGGACATTACTGACTCTTGCATTTAAATAATAACTGATAAAAATAGCCATATTTGGAGAAAGAGTATACTGTACACATAATAGTAGTTTTGGATGGATTGCTGATGTCAAATGTTTGTCTTTAAAACAAACAACACAAAAATAAATCCCACAGTGGCCATACAATATCTCATACAATATTGCAGTGTATAGTAAATGAAGAGGAAAGACGTATGCCTAACGATGTCAAAGTGAAACATATGAAACACATATTTAATAATCAAAAACTCCTGAAAGGTTATACAGCAAGAGCAGCATATAGTATATGAAGAGTTTATTTGCAAAAACAGATAACAATTTTTTAAAGTTTTTTAGAAATCATGTCAGTTTAATGTTGGCAGCTAGCTCTCTGCAACTCTCACATGGTCGCCCACTGAAGCTAAGCAGGGCTGTGCACAGTCAGTACCTCGATGGGAGACCACATGGGAAAGCCAGGTTGCTGCCGAAAGTGGTGTTAGTGAGGCCAGTAGGGGGCACTCAGCCTGCGATCTGTATGGGTCCTAACGCCCCAGTATAGTGAAGAGGACTCTATACTGCTCAGTGAGCGCCGTCTTTTGGATGAGACGTTAAACCCAGGTCCTGACTCTCTGTGGTTGTTAAAAATCCTAGGATGTCCTTCAAAAAAAGAGTAGACGTTTAACCCCGGCATCCTGGCCAAATTTGCTCACTGGCCTCTGTCCATCATGGCCTCCTAACCATCCCCATATCATAATTGGCTTCATCACTGTCTCCTCTCCACCACTCAGCTGGTGTGTGGTGTGCGTCTGGCGCAATATGGTCGCCGTCACGTCATCCAGGTGGATGCTACACACTGGTGGTGGATGAGGAGATTCCCCCCAATGTGTAAAGCGCTTTGAGTGTCCAGAAAAGCGCTATATAAATGTAAGGAATTGTTATTATTATTAATGGTGAAGGGACTGATAGAATAGGACTATTGATGAAAGCTTTGCAAAGAAATGTCATGCTCCTTTTTGAAAAGTATTTTGTAGTATTTTTAAATTACAAAAATACTGTTTTTATTTTATTTTGATACATTTTGTGGCTGCTGCATTTTGTGGTTTATTTTGATACACTTAAACTTAGCCTATGGACTTTGGTATTTTATTTTAAAATACATTTCAATGTATTTTTTTAAAGAGATAGGCTTTATCCCAACACAGGCTCATTGTGATTATGTACCGCTGTATACATTTCTGGAGAATGCGGCTTATATCCACTTTTCTCTGAATCTTTAAAATAAAATCTGTTAAAAACAAATGAAGATATTTTGATAAGGTTTGAAAAAGCAGCCATTGACATCCATATAGAAACAAATGTTTCAGTAGCCTATATTCTTAAGTAAATCTTCCTTTGTGTTCAACTCAAACAGGTTTGGAACAAGTGGAGAATAAGTAAACGATGACAGAGTTTTCATAGTTTGGAGTGACCATCCCTTTAAGCATAAAAAAAGGATAAATAACAAAGAAAAGATCCATAATTAACTTTTTTTCTGTCAGACCAAAATAAATACAAAAACTTGCACTTTTGTATATTTTGCAACATTTTGTAAAGTAGACTATATATAAAAAAGCGGCTTTTATTACGTGAGAGGAATAAACAAATACATTTGATCGTTTTCACGTTGCAAATGCTACAAAAGTCTTTTAATAGTCAAATATATATTATATAAAGTTAAACGGCACACATTTTCCTCTAAAATATGACAGAAATTGTGGTGAAAATAGTTATTTTGCTTTCTCACTTCACTTCTCACTTATTTCCGTTTTGCTATTAATTCCATTCTCGCCATTCACTGATGACTAACTCGAAATGCTGGACCGAGTTTGTCTGTTTCGTATCAAGTTCAGCTAAGTGTGAATTTCAACTGATGTGTGATTGTCTGAAGACATTTACTGGCTCACGCTTAATAACCTTTAAAACACGGTTTGTCTATTAACATGTAGAATACAAAATATAAGCATTTGACCCACTTCATAAGTCACATGTCTGTTTTTGCATATCAAACCTTGTTTATCAGTCTTTAAACCTCCTGTCAATTTATTGTCATTTTTACTTCCTCTTATGTAGAATAATCATTTAGATTTTTTCCCAAAGATTCTCAACAAGGAAATAAGTCGACCTGATGCTGTTGATATTTGCATGGTGGGTTAGTGTCATTTACCCTAGTATGCAGGGGAAACCCCTCTCTGTGGTATGCGACATCTACTTCTCTGCGCACAGGTTTCACCAGTTCGGTGTGTAATCATTTGACAGGAGGAGTTAAATTACAAAAAACAAATAAAAAGAAAGAAAGAAAAAAGATTCTGACTGAATGAGGCACATTGTCCGCCGTAAATACGATGTCTGTGTTGATGTCTCAACAAATTGATAGCCTATGATGCTGTCGCACCATTTTAATGTTTAATAGCAAAATAGAAGCAACAAAAATATTAATGAAACAAGTGTGAAACCTGAGCTGGAAGTCTGTTTTTATAAATTCATCATACCTTAGTTGAAAAGCATATTTGACCTATAAAGTAAATATTAAATTAAATCATCTAACAAATATAGGGCCATCACTGATGTCGAACACATAAGTAGGTCTACGTGTGGTTTATTTAATATAGGTTTCTTTCGGAAAAGTACAGCAAGTCACTCCAAAAAGAATCAAAAGGTATTTTATCTCAAGACAAAATATGTGTTACTTGTTATGTAGTCCAACTCACAGTGTGAAGGAAAACCGTGCAGTTGACGTTACCTTAAGTGTGCCATTCATTTAAAATTACAGCTAAAAGAAAAGTTATCAAGAAAAAGTTTACTTAAACTATATACTTACTTCTGGTAGCTGTTGACTTCAAGTCAATGTGTGAACTGAAAGATGCTGAGACTTTTATTTTAGCATGTTGATGTACCTTCAACTCCAAATGGACCCTTTTCACCAGACTGTTATGACGCGTTTAACAGTCATCAGCATTTTAAATCCTTGAAAGTTTTTAATATTTAGATTTTCTACAATTGTTTATGAACATTTTTATGTATTTATGCCATTCACTGCACTCTAAGTTTACTGTTGATGACTTCCGCTACTGAGAAACCCGGAAATGTGAAAAGGGTCAATATTGAGTAATGTTTCTGCATCACTCCCTCATAGGAGCATAAAGCTAGTCACACTGGTACTTTTCACCATATTGACCTCCATTAATACACATGCAAATGCAGCAGATGGTGAAAAGCAAGCAAGTTTCGCATGTCAATGCATTCCAAAGTTCACGTTTGGTGAACTCTTACCTGCGGTTTCATGTCACATGAACAGCATTAGCAAAGGTCAAAACGCAAAGAAATTTAAAATATGGAGCAACCATTACTTTTATCAGTGTTTCATCATCTTGTTTAATCCCATCTCTTTTATCAGCAACCATCTGACAGAATTTCATATGCGTAAACTGTGGCTTTACAGTAAGAGTGGTGTGGTTAAAATATTGTGGCTGAAGCTGCCAATATGACATAAACAGAGAAGGACCGCGACTCCAAACGCAGAAGCAAATGGTCAGAACTTGATTGAAAATTATCAAATGAATTTCTTTCAGTGGATGAACCTGCGCACATTAATTGTTCATCTTAAGAATAACAGTGTGCACTAGCAAAATAAACATTGCACATTTTGATTTCACATGGACTTATGAAACACCAAGAAAAACATGATGACAAACATAAAAATAATAATTTTGACTTCAACTGTACATCTTAGTTAGCCTGAGAAAAAAGACCAAATTTTCATTTTTGTGTGAACTATCCCTTTAAGCTAGTAACAAAACAAGCAAAATTGACAACTGTGATTGGTCCCCGCCCTCAGCTGAACTAATGGTCCCCATTCCAGACCTCAAAGAGATCTCTGAATGTTAAGTGAAGAGATAAGATGGATCCAGACTATACACAAAACAAGCACAAAGCCCCCTCTGATCCCAGATCAGCTGATAGACTGATAGACTGTCTGTTGCCACTGTCTTTATAGGTGTTGTTATCTGCCATCACTTCCCTGTTCTGGATGCTGCATCTGATGATCAGCACGCTTTAAATATTGAACGGCGTGAGCACAACGCACATGACACATTCAAATTGGGCCATAATCTGTGTAGTGTGTTGGATGTTACATCTAGTTCAAGCATGGAAAACAGAATGCTAATGCTGTCATGTTAAGAGCAAGACAAGAGCAAGATCAAACTTACAGTGAAACTATATTAAATTAAATGAATTAATTATACCTATACTCCAATAGGCATTAAATAATAGTTCTAATAAGTAATAGAAATAAGTTACATGAACTTAAATGTTTAGTGTATTAAGGTGAACTTAAACTCTCTGAGTAGAAACAGATTTCCCAGCATGCTTTGCGTCAGACTGTATAAGGGAAATAAGTACACTGTAAAAAATTCTTGCTGACTTAATTGTTTTAGTTGAAACAAATAAACTTTCCTTGTCATCTCAACTTTCATTAATCAAATTAAACTTTGTATAACTATAAAATGTTGTTAAAACCCGATAAACTTATAAAAATAAGTTAGAGCAACATAAAAATATTTGTTGTGTTGACTTTTTCATTCATTCATTCATTTTCTTTTCAGCTTAGTCCCTTTATTAATCTGGGGTCGCCACAGCAGAATGAACCACCAACTTATCCAACATATGTTTTACGCAGCGGATGCCCTTCCAGCTGCAACCCATCACTGGGAAACATCCATACACACCTATTCACTACGGACAATTTAGCCTACCCAATTCACCTATAGCACATGTCCTTGGACTGTGGGGGAAACAAGAGCACCCGGAGGAAACCCACGCAAACACTGGGAGAACATGCAAACTCCACACAGAAATGCCAACTGACCCAGCCGGGGCTCGAACCAGCGACCTTCTTGCTGTGAGGCGATTGTGCTACCCACTGTGCTGCCCGTCTTATTTTTGTCATTAATTTTTTTAGTGTACTGAAATTAAGTGTCATTCTGTGTGTTTTTGCGCAAGATTAACAAATAGACTTAAGTTAGCATTTAATGCTACACTTAATTGAACGTGTGCCGCACAACTCATCGCAAACATGTTTTTGTGGTACAAAATAAAAATCTAATGTTCTACTGACTTAAAAAAATAAGTTGATTTGATTAATTGTTTTGAATATTATTAATTTATGAGGTTTTACAGTGAAGAGTGATGTTTAATGAGATGTGTGAGTTGCAATAATCATTTTTAACAAGCTTTCCAGTTAGATAAAGGAATTTATTAATATATAATAATTTATCATCATTTATTATACATTTTCAAGTAGTATTAAGTAAATAAAGCATATACATTTAATAGTTTAAAAAAGTTAAAAACATTTCCAGTAAGATTTTATTTGTGGGGCGTCATGGTGGCGCAATGGGTAGCACGATTGCCTCACAGCAAGAAGGTCGCTGGTTTGAGCCTCGGCTGGGCCAATTGGCATTTCTGTGTGGATTTTGCATGTTCTCCCTGTGTTGGCGTGGGTTTCCTCCGGGTGCTCCGGTTTCCCCCACAGTCCAAACACATGCGCTAAATTGCAGCTGCGTAAAACATATGCTGGATAAGTTGGCGGTTCATTCCGCTGTGGCGACGTCCAACTAAAACAATTCAACATTTCGCATTTTAACATTAAGGACCAGATAACTTTGAAATAACATTCGACAAACATCCAACTAAATGTTCTACAAAAGTGTGTCCTTGCTAACATTTTAAAAACATTAAAGAAAATAGCTTTGAAGTGATGTTTTTTAACCACGGTGGCTCAGTGGTTAGCACTGTTGCCTCACAGCAAGAAGGTTGCTGGTTCAAGTCCCGGCTGGGCCAGTTGGCATTTCTGTGGAGTTTGCATGTTCTCCCTGTGTTTGTGTGGGTGCTCCAGTTTCCCCCAGAGTCCAAAGACATGCGCTATAGGTGAATTGGGTAAACTAAATTGTCTGTAGTGTATGAGTGAGTGTGTGTGTGTGTGTGAATGCAAAGGTGTATGGGTGTTTCCCAGTACAAGGTTGCAGCTGGAAGGGCATCTGCTGCGTAAAACATATGCCTAAGCTGAAGGAAAATTGAATGAATGAAAAAGTACCATGAACAATGTATAAAGAATGTTTTGTGCAATTTTAGAACATTATTAAAGAACAAATAACTTTGAAGTAATACTTTAAGTAATATTAAAAAAAATATTATTAAAAAGTAATATTGTAATATTTCTGTAGCAACAAAAAACAAACAAGTTGCCAGCAACGATGTAAAAATAATTCTTGTGTGCCAATGTTTTTGTGAAGATCATTAAACATCAGAGACCTTTAGTGAACCTCCAATTAAAATGTTTTAAAAAAAGGTTACATGAAGAATATATAAATATTTTTTCCTGATATTTTGATAACAGGGCCTCATGGTGGCGCAGTGGGTAGGACGTTCGCCTCACAGCAAGAAGTCGCTGGTTCGAGCCTTGGCTGGGTCAGTTGGCATTTCTGTGTGGAGTTTGCATGTTCTCCCCGTGTTGGCGTGGGTTTCCTCCGGGTGCTCCGGTTTCCCCCACAAGTCCAAAGACATGCGCTATAGGTGAATTGGGTAGGCTAAAATTGTCCGTAGTGTATGTGTGTGAATGAGAGTGTATGGATGTTTCCCAGTGATGGGTTGCAGCTGGAAGGGCATCCGCTGCGTAAAACATATGCTGGATAAGTTGGCGGTTCATTCCGCTGTAGCGACCCCAGATTAATAAAGGGACTAAGCTGAAATGAAAATGAATGAATGAATGAACTTTGAATTAAATGTAAAAATTGTTGCAACATTAAAAACATAAACAAAAACTAATATTTATTAACAAGGAGCAAATAACTTTGCAGTCACATGAACAAAATTTCAGAAACAAAGATCCATGAAAAATGTATGAATAATATTTTGTGCCCATGTTTGGAGAACATTACTAAAGAATGGATAAAATTTTAATATTGCAATTTAAAAAAACATTAGACGGATAACTAACAATCTTTAGAGAACCTCTAAATCTAGGGTGAACATCCACCCCCGCTGCTTTCCCACTGCGGAGCTTGCAAACTACCTCAGTGACCTCAGCTTGGGTGATGGGTGAGTCCACTCCTGCATCCCCAGTCTCTGCTTCAGAGAACCTTGCAAGAACGCTCTGATAATATTCCTGTTATTTGGGTTTGTATTTATATCACACTTGAATGCAGTCATTTCACTTCATTTTCAACCAATATGAAGCCTTGAATTTATTAGCACAGTGCGCACATGATTTGTGTTGAGTGTTGTGTTGTGATCTGCACTGAACAGCTGTCTGTCCTTCATTTTTTCATGTTTTCTGCTCATTCAGCAGCAGACGGAGTGAAAGATGAGCTGCTGTCAGACATGCCATTCATTTCTCCACCACAGGTTCTCTTTTCTCAAAACCACAGCCTTGAGGAATTCAATTTAATTGATGTTTATTTGTAAAGCACTCTTCAGGACATACATTACTTTAAAGCAGCTTTACGGAGAGAAGGAAAGATCACTTTTCATGTAAGAAACAAGTTTAAGTTACATTTTATGCATTTCATTAATGTTTCTCATTTTTGAGCCAAAGACATCATTATATGAAATGTTACTCTAAATGTTACAAATAAATAATATTATATCACATTTCTATATTCTCTCTCTCTCTCTCTCTCTCTCTCTCTCTCTCTCTCTCTATATATATATATATATATGTATTATGATGATTTGATTATATATTAATAAACAAATATACAATATTATTTATATTGAATAATGTTGGAGAGTACTCATATTATTAAAAAAAATTATAATTAACATTATGCAAAAACTAATCAATAAAATTCCATTCAAATATTTAATAATTGAAAATGAAAATTAAAAAATAAAAATTCAGCCATTATTTACTCTCCCTTTATGAGTTTCTTTCTTCTGTTGAATGTCAAAGAAAATATTCTGAAGAATGCTGAAAACCAGTAACCATTGACATACATAGTATTTGTTTTTCTTACTATGGAAGTCACAGGTTTCCAACATTCTTCAAAATATCTCATTTTGTGTTAAACAGAAGAAAGAAACTCAAAAAGATTTGGAAACACTTGAGAGTGAGTAAATAATTTCATTTTAGGGTAAACTCAGTTTAACATGACATCATTTGAGAAAAATCCTTTCCTGCCGGACCCCTGCAGTTCCTTATCAGACCTCCAGAGGCCTTTGAGATTTAAAAACACTGCTAACATATCATCACAAATTACCTCAACCAAAGATTTAAGATTCACCATTACAGAAACTGCGTTGTGCTAATGGATTATCAACACATATAATAAACTCATTGTCAAGCATGTCTCACTCCAGCAGCGACATTCAGTATATTTGCAACCGCTGTGTTTTGTTTCCCTGATACGAGCCCGTTTTCTTCAGGTGCAGATATGAGAGAATGAAGCGATTAAACACACTGGCAAATTTTGTGGGCGTGAATAAAGATAAGGATTAAAAGAAAATCTAAATAAATCCCTGCAAAATCACGTTTATGAAAAGAAGTGCAAAGCTTCTGGAAGGGATGGGAGGTGAGAGACGGATTTGCCTATGAAAAAATCCGACAGGAAAGTGCGCCTGGTGTCAGCGGCTCTTATCGCGCGCAGCAGCGGGATCCGGTTATCTGCTGTCCGGAGGAGGCAACTCTGCAGACGCGGCACGCACGCTGGAACAATTAACTTGCTGGCATTTCGTCTTATCTGACATAACTCAACACTGACAACATCTCCGGCCACAGCTGCCGCAAATCATTAGCTATCACTGCCATCCGAGCAACAAAAGGGGAAATAAAAGACTTGCTCAACGTCCAGCGTTGAACTTATCAGGGTTTTATTAGCTGCTGGTTTAGTCGGGTGAAATATAGCCCATGTGTCGTCGTCTGATGTTGAAGTTGAATCGTTTTAGAAAGAAATTGGAGTCAAGTGTGAATTGTGAGGAATACATTCAGAATTGCAAGCTGTAACTAAACTACAAACTGCAAAAATTAGGCCACAGTTGTAATTCTGAGAAAGAAAAGAAGAAGAGGAAAGAAATTCTGAGACATAAACTATAAACAGCGATTATTAGAAAAAAAATCATGCAGAATTGTTAGATTAAAACTCAGAATTCTGATATAGTTGGAATTGTGAGACCACCAAATAAACTTGAAACTTTGACAGTTTTTTGTGAAGAAGTTTACTAAAATTCCAAGAAATACCGTTCAGAATTGCCAGATATTCTATAAACTTATGTAAACAAAAATTAATTCATTCATTCATTTTCCTTCTGCTCAGTCCCTTATTTATCAGGGGTTGCCACAGCAGAATGAACCGCCAACTATTCCAGCATATGTTTTACATAGCGGATGCCCTTCCAGCCGCAACCCATTACTGGGAAACACCCATACATTCTCACACACACTCATACACTATGGCCAATTTTGTTTACCCAGTTCACTTATACTGCATGTCTTTGGACTGTGGGGGAAACCGGAGCACCTAGAGGAAACCCACACAAACACAGGGAGAACATGCAAACTCCACACAGAAATGCCAACTGGCCCAGCCAGGAATCAAACCAGAAGAAGTTCTTGAGAAGTATCCCTTCTCAAGAAGTTGAGTTCCAGAGCCCCAGCTGTGCATGGAGGTGAGCCCAACTATCTCTAGACGGTACCGTTCCACCTCCCGCACAAGCTCGGGCTCCTTCCCTCCCAGTGAGGTGACATTCCATGTCCCAAGAGCCAGTTTCTTTGCCTGACGATCGGGTTGTCGTGGTCCTAACCTTTGACCACCACCCATTCCACAATGCACCTTCCCCTTACGGCTCCCCCTGCAGGTGGTCGGCCTGCAGGAGGATGGTCCCATGTTGCTCCTTCGGGCTAAGCCTGGCTGGGTTACGTGGGAAAAACCCGGCCACCAGGTGTTCGCATATGAGCTCCAACCCCACGCCTGGCTCCAGGGTGGGTCCTCAGCTGCGCCATACCGGGCTTTGTCACGGTCCTCGATGTTATTTTACTCATAAGAGGTTTTTGAAAATTCAAAAAATTCTAATTCAAAAAGTCAGAATTGCGAAATAAAGTAAAGCCCATAAGCGTATACACTAAACAATTGCATCACAATAGTCCAATGTTGGCCACAAGAAATAATTCATTCTTCATTCAAAAAAACAAACGTTTAAAAACAATTTTATTATTGAGTTTTTTATAACCGTAATTGTAAAACATACATCTATTTACAAACATCAATAAAAATGTACAATGTGGCTTTTTGTGGTTCAGGATGTATATTGAAATACATATCAATATAAACCACAACCTGCAATTTAAGTGCTTTTGTTTTTATCCCAGTCCTTCATTTTAAGTGTTTTGCCAAGTCTTCTCTATGAGTTCATTCAACAGCACTTCACGCTCAGGACCCTGCGTTCAAGACAAACGTCAGCAATCCAACAATAAAAGTAAAGAAAACTACATTTCTCATTTCCAGACGTTTACCACAAACATCAAATAAAAAAAAGTCAATAGTACGTTTGTAAACAGTGTTGATGAGTGTCTAAAAACACAACCAAACAAAACCAAGATGACAGACAGGCACATGATTATTATAAAAACAACAGCGTAGTCCCATGGCATCAAAAATAAAACTAGCATCATAAATAAATGCTTCACTTGACAGCTACGTGTGAAGATAAAAAAAAATCTTCATTTCTCCGACTCTCTCCAGCCTCGAGCGTTTCGGCCGAACTTATAGACAAGTCTACGTCCATCCACCCGTTCCAGGATCTCACGTTTATAGTAATACCTTCAGAGATGAAAAAAGTGAAACATGTCAGAAGCTCGGCATCCTCATTGATCAGTATTCTTTAAAAAGCTGCGAAACTCCAGGGAAGATGTTACCTCATTGCTCGACTGAGCTTCTCGTAGGTCATACTGCTGTTATTTTTCTTCTTTCCCCAGAGCTGAGCCACAGCTTCTGACTTCAGAAAGCGGAAAACTCCCTCGGAGCGATCCTCCCATTTGATCAGGCCTGGGTTACGATCGGGGTTTAGGAGAATGTCTCGGATGAACTCCCAAAGGTGCGTCCCACGAGGGTCTGGCGAAATATGAGATGAATGAAATGAGAAAGAGGAGGAATCTAAAGCAGTTTCAAGACTTGAATGAAAAAGCGTGTCCTCGTGCCAGAGGTTTCAGTTATATGTGCCGTAGGCAGGCTCTCCAAAGACTGGGGTGAAGTTTAGGACACATTAACAGAAAATAAACCTGTAGGGGAAGTAAGAAATGAAGAATCTGTCAACTTACTGTGTCTTTTGATTTGTGACCGCTTGGGATCTGGAAGAGAAAATTGACACTTATTAAAGAAACAACTCACAATTTTGTATATACATTGTAGAAAATGTACTGAATGTTGTCTTAAATTTTGGAATTTTGGCCCATTTTCCACTGACAGAAAAATTGGGTTTTTGGTTGGAAAGATTGATTAAACTCTGGCCTTAAATATTTGGCAATTTTGAACAGAGCTGGAGAATGAGCAGCAGACAAATGCCGACACTAGCTAGGTTTTCCCAAAAAAAATCTGTAAATTGATGTGAATTCCCATTGAAATGACTGGATTTTGCAATGGTAAATATTGTTAAATTTGACTAATAAATAAATTTGACTTGGTAAATGAATATATGAGAGAGCAATCCAATGAAAGCGATGATGGGAGTGTAAATTTCTGTGTTTGATTTTCTTAGAATTCCCTAATGAAAGAACCAAGATGCTCATCTATTCTACTGTATAATGACTTTGGCTTGGTTCAGTTACTATTATCTATCGTTTCAAATAAATTAACTCAAAAATTTCTCTCTTTAACCCAGGCTCTCAGCTGCTTTTCTTCTATAGCAACTATCACAACATGTCTATGCCAACAAATGATGAAAAATTGAGCAAATACCAATAATCTAATGACAGCAAGCCTTAAAGTTGGTTATTTGTTGCGTGATTTCCCTCTCCTACCATCAATTTAGAGTCTGAAAGTGAAATTCTTAAAAATGACAGTTATTAAAGTGTAAAGCAAGGGTTTGTGCAGAGGCCATCTGGTATTATATATGAGACCTAATGGTGCATTTAGTCGTGTTTGGCTAGTTTTCAATTACAAAAATGCATGTATTTTTATTTGGAATTCACAACAGGTTCATGTTTTTTAAGCAAGTTCTCCAGAACAGAGAATGAAACTGGGTTCAGTGCAATGCAGGAAAGATTCATGAAGCTTTATAAAAATTCCTTCCTTTACACATCAGTAGCCATTGTTTGATTATACTCTTGTTTGCAGAAGTCCGTCACTAGTTCCGTCTTCTTGATGACGTTGGACACGTTGTTAAAGATCACAAGTAATGTGTAGTTTGACATGTTTAGGAGTCATGAAATCTAACACGGTGACTATAGTGGCAATATTGTGTATTGTGAACCTGCAATAATGTGACCATTACTTTAGGTATATAGAGTCATGTGGATATGATATTTCTGCAGTGCAGTTAGTATTAATTAAAAACAGAAAATGGAAAAAAGAAACAGCTTTAATTGTAAAGTTTAATGAAAAAAATAACCATATAGCTTTTATAAATCAATCCATTGTCGGAAAACCTATTTGTGTGTATTTTTAGTTCCTACGTTTTACTGTTAAGTGTCTGTGGGTAGATTCTGATTAGTATCAGTAGCTTTGCAACTGCACTGCATGGCAATCAGATTAGTCAGATCTTAGGTCTTTTTTTTGCCTGCAGTGAACAAATCCTTTCAGTGTTGCAGCACATAAGGAAGAACAAACAGAGAGACCTGGGGCAAATGCCATTTTACTATAACTATGGACTCCATGGGGATGGAACCTATAACCTTGGCAATACACTAAATCAATTTGATATGCTTCAGTATAACCATAAATATAATGATTAACACTGTTTTTTGTAATATGGTAAAGGAAATACCATTGTATTACCATTAGATACAATAAATATACCATGTACAGTATTATGTTGTCATTCCTGTGTTTTTATGTTTTATTTCAGTTTCTTTATATAACCCTGTCTTTGTCGATTGTTTTTACTGATTATGTGGCATTTTTGGAGTATTTTGGTTTCATAGTACATAATATATACAGTTGAAGTTAAATTATTAGCCCTCCTGTGAATTTTGTATTCTTATTCAAATATTTTCCATATGATGTTTAATAGAGCAAGGGATATTTTCACAGTGTTTCCTATTATATGTTTTTCTTTCAGTAGAAAATCTTATTTGTTTTATTTTGGCTAGAATAAAATCAGTTTTTTAATTTTTTAAAAACCATTTCAAGGTCAATATTATTAGCCCACCTTAGGCAATATTTTTTTCGACTGGCTACAGAACAAACCATCGTCATACCATGGGTTGCCTAATTACCCTAAATTGCCCAGTTAACCTAATTAACCTAGTTAAGCCTTTAAATTGCAAAGATAAAAGAAATCAGTTATTATAAAGTAGTTGTTAAAACTGTTATGTTTAGAAATGTGTTGAAAAAAAATCTTTCTGTTAAACAAAAATTGGGGGAAAAATATACAGGGGGTCTAATAATTCAGGAAGGCTAATAATTCTGACTTCGATTGTATATGTTGGATTACCACACAACGTGTCAGGTCCTTGCATAAATGCTTTTTATATGATAGAAAGCAAAAAGAGAAAGATTAGCTTTAGGATAGTTCAAATGAAGGTCTTTTACCTGGGCTTGAAGGAGCTGGCGAGGGCAATATGGTGCTAGGCTGGAACGAGCTTTTCATATCAAACAGTTCTGAGGAAAAAGGAAATAAATTGTCAAACCATCAAGTTCACGCACTGATGATTTAAACACACACCAGCTTGTTTTATTAAGAAAATACAGAAATCACACAAAAAATGTACAGGTACCTGAAGTGCTGTAAAAGCTGGATTCTTCCTTAAAGGGAAGAATTGAACATGGGAAGTCTGCTGAAGAAAAATGAAAGAACTTACAAAATGGTGACATGAACGGTCACCAATTTTCTAAAGACACTCAGATGAGAGTCAGGCACATAGATGTAAGTCATTGTTAAAAGCAACTAAAATATTGTGAACTTCACACTAAAAAGGATTCAGTTGAAACCAAAATCTCTTTTACTTTTACTTTGTGTTTGACTACTCACCATCTATTTCTGTTTTAATGTCGACTGGTGTGAACATATCTGTTTGACCATACTGACCTGCAAGACAATAAATGAGAGATGACAAAAGAAAGTAAGGAATTTTTAAATACTTCTCAATAACAGAGTGTGTTTCTCAATGGCTATCATTACATTTCCAAGTCATTCCCACATCATGTTGATGTAAACCAGTTTATCTTGCTGGTACGGTTCTCACATTTCACCTGCCTTCGTTTTTCTGGATTTTATAAGGTTTAGTGACACACTGTAATGGAAACTGTATCAAACTTATAGTATCAAATGTAAACTGGCTATTTACGAACTTTTGGGTCTTGTTTAGAAGCAGCCATATGATTTATTTTAGCAACATGTAATGTATAATCTGTTTTTCTAAAAATATTAATGGGATTACATTGTGTGGATTTTCCCATGAAAATGTCTTTTCAAGAAAGACAAGTGTAAGAAAAGGATTGCACAATTCTTGTGTACAATATCATAATGAATCCAACAGGAACAAAGATTCAATGGCTAGACCTTCCAAGCTCATGCTTGTGAGTATTCGCCTTCACCAAAAAACATTTTCCCCTCAAAATAATGATTATATTGTAAAAAAAGTGGCATCCTGCCTTCACTTCCTTTTTGAAAACAGACAAGCTTTGACAAAGATGCTTGGTATTAATTATTGGAAGTATTAAACACAGCATAATCCATAACTGCTTAATTTTAGGAATGCAAATATTAAGATAAACAACCCAGCGGAGATGTCAAAACAACATCAAAAAACATGTTAAAAACGCAAATTGATTGGATGTCAATTGACTACCTTAATGTCAAAATGACATCTGACATTGGCGTCAAAAATTGATAATAAGACAGTCCTGTAATTGATTTTTTATGTGTTTTTTGACACCAATGTGAGATGTCAATATAATGTCGTTTTGACATCAAGGTAGTTAACGTGCATTGTAGAGATACAAGTAATAAAGCTTTGAGATTATTAAAACATTTCTTATATTATAATAGTTTTTGTGTCATTAATTTGGTGGTCAAAACGCCATCCATGTGTGAATGTCAAATGGACATCAGTGTTTTGACATGAAATCGATTTGCATTTTTGGTTTCATGCTTTGTGTGAATTTGATGTTGTTTTGATGTCAAGGTGCCTGCTGCTTGATTTTTTGATGGGAAATTCAAAGAGAGACAAGAAATAATTGGACAGAGAGTAGAATTGGATCAGCAATGGACTACAAACTGTGATTTAATCTTTGGTCACCCAAAACACTGTTACTCGAAATGCTATTGCTCTGACCTGGATAATCATTACTTGTTTGTTCATAAAAATGAACATTCCTAGCTAACAATTGAAAGGTAAGTCAATCCCAACTCCAACATCCCCAACCCTATCCTAACCCTCTAAATCCTATGATACTCCATCATTGGCAATCAAAAGGAAACTATAGATTAGCAAGTAATCCTAACCCAAAACCAACCCTTAAACACAACCGTAACAATCTGATATCCTGTTGATAGCAATGTTGATCCAGGATCAACAATGTTGTCGATTCAGGGACATGTTCTACATGGCAAAATCCCATTCATCATTTTTATTTATTTAGAGCTGGCATGGTAGACAGGGAGAATATTCAAATTCTACTACGTCTAGATCTTACCATTCCACTTGAGGTCAGTCAGGCTCTGGAAGAGAATTGAACCTACGGATCCAGCCGCCCGGGTGAAGTCTTGGAAGCTCATATTGCACAGTTGCCTCCCGTCAAGGTCAAAGTTTTGGAAGGGAATGCTCGTGGCATCAATTTGGTGCATGTCTAGTGTCTGTTGGAGCCATTCCCACACCTGGTACTTGGTCCAGTTCTGTGGGTGAGGATCCTGAGTCCAGAGTCGACTTGCAAAACTGGGTGTCATCATAGAAACTGTAGATACAAGTTGAAGGAGAACAGTTTAAAAAGTTGCCACTATTAAATCCCTATTACTACATTGGTCAGCTTGACCAGAACCATCCAGTTTAAACATATTTAAGTTTTTAGAGAATTTTGCTAACCAAGACAAAGTCTTAGTTCTGGTTAATCTAAAAAAGAAGTTTTCAGTCCACTTCCAGGAGGGCTAATGTTCTCCAGATTTTTGCTTCAACCAGCTCCAAAACTTTTGCCTAGAAGTTTCTAGTGAGTCTAAAGGCCTTGAGTAAGTCTGTTCATTTGAGGTTGAAGCTAAACTATGAATCTGTGGAAAAATGGCCCTCCAGGTACAGGTTTGGAAACCCAAGTCCTCAAAGAACCAGATAAAAAAATATTAACTGGATCAGAATGAACATAAACTGTTTTTTATAAGCTGTTTCTGCTGGTGGACCAGCATAACCATGATGTTCCCAGTTACATTTACTGGTGAAGCTGGTTAACAAACATTGGTCTTGCTTGAAGCAAGTAGACTGATGAAGTTTCACTGGTTTATGTCTGACTCACATTGTGCGATTGACCACAATTTGGTCATCTGAGAAAAATCTTGGAAATCCCAAAAGATTCTTATGAGATAAAATCTCTAGTGTCTGATCACTAGTTTGGCATGTTCCCCAAGAGCCAATTCATGGCAGTTGCAATCAAATGCAATCTTCAATTCAATTCTGTGGAAAATTTCAGGCACTTTACTGCAGTGGAGTTTTCTTACAACAAGTGTCAAACCAAGAACCAATAGGAGCACTAAACCTGATGACACAATCAGTAAAACAACTACAAACCACGTCGGGAAAATGTCAAAACAGCTTTATTTCTGGTTTTATCTTCAAGGCGAGTTATCAGTCAAATTAATGCTACAGATTATTTATATTTACTTTAAGGTATCACTTCAGAATGTGGGTTACTGAACGTGTCATGGATTGATGACGTCAAACTCCAGATGAGTCTTGCATGTATCTGTGTTTGGCACATCTTCAATGTCTTTCAGTCTGACATTATGACAACTGAGATCTTACAGTTTGACATGGGGATCATGTTTGTACAGCCTTAAAAACTCCAATCACAAAGAATTTGTTTAAAAAAAAAAGTGAGGCAGACTTAAGCAAGAACAGAAGTCTTCAAGCAAGCCCCTTTGGGACCATCTGTCCTGCAAAAATAATTGTCTGTTCAGGTCTGATAAATTGAGATTGAAAATAATCTCTTTAGGACAATGTCTGTCAATAAACAGATATGAACACCCCAGAAGAACCAGAAAAGAAATACTAACTGTATCAGAACAAACTTAAATGATTGATTAGGAGCTTTTAAATCTGGTGGACCAACACAATCATGGTACTCCAAGTTACGTTCGAGTGTACAATTAATTAACCAGCAGTGTCTTTGTTGAAGTAAATTCTCTAAAGAAGTTCTGCTTGTTTAGATAGAGCCAAAGTCTTCAAACTGGCTCCTGATGACCCACTGTCCTCGAAAGGTCATTTTCAACCTTTCTCATCACACTCACTTATGATTATCAGGTCCAAATCCAAAAGGCCTTGAATAGCTAGTTTATTAATGGGTTTGATGAAGGTTGGCTTGTGGGTCTCTGGGAGCAAGGTTGAACACCTCAAAGTTAGAAAGTGGACATAATATATGCCATTGAGCAGCTAAGCTAGTATTTCAGGAATGGTAAAACTTATATTAAATAGGGAAGATAGTTTCACACTGTAAAAAGTGTAAATAAAGTACTGCACATGATGTCTAGATAAGTGTGAATCACTTTCACTATCTATAGCATGGTCCCCGCAACTGATAACCTGGTAACTCCCGGAGTCACTGCTAGAGTAAATGATTAACCTGCCAGAAAGGGTGATAAACAAAACTGTTTTTGCACTGGACCATAGAATATTTTCATAAGAGCCCCTTGTTAGGCTCTGTATGTCAAGGTTTCAAATGAGGTAACATATTACCATCAGTGCAGTTGTAGTGGGTCGTCCAAGAAGCAGGTAGCTGGTTGTCAACACTCACAGAAGCTGGTATACTCATGACACCACTGGCCTGAAGGACCATGATCCAGTGCTGCTGAATATAGGAAATGAAAAAGATGTTGTTGCTGCCACACAACCAAACAGGATTCTGTAACTTTCTGAAGCATTGCAACCTTAGAAGAATAACTGACTAAAAGCGTCATAAAGTCTATGTTGGAAGAGGGCATAAAGTTGATGGGGATTTTTTTGTCCTTGTGGCAATTGACCCAACAACCCTCTAATATTTAGCCCCAAGCCCTACTCTACACTATGAAAAATCAGTCATGATGAAACTTGTTGAGTGGCAGAGTAACGCCACACTTGACGACATTCTTGTAATAGTAAACACACACACAAGCTCAAAAGTGGACGTGTAATTAAAGTGTAGACGTTATACCAGTTTCCAGTTGCGATCAGCGAGGGAAAACAAAGGTCCTGTATGTTCAGAGGGGTAAAGGGAGGGGGTGAAGGCTGCGTAGGTGTCCTTCGTGCCATGCTTAACCACACATGCAGACACATTTGCACAGGAATGTGTCCGTGTGTCGAGTTGCTTTGCATACATAAAGGTCCACCTGTCCTTCAGTTAAACAGTTAGATCAATGGTGGAGTCATAACTTATATCATCGGATCTACAGTCAGCGTTATACAAAAACCCTTTTGAACTGTTTTGAACATCTGAATCTAATGTTGTAAATCCATTTGTGTTTAAATTTACAAGTTAGCTCAATGCTACTGCATAAGTTAAGCTTAATAAAAAACTAATCATAATCTAATCCTGATCATGAAATAGATAAATAATTGTATAGCAATGTTATACCTGAGTAGACTGCACTGTTAGCATAGCAACATGCTAACTCCATGGAAAACAATTACAGTAGGTCTTATAAGAAACTGGGGTGATGCAAGTTGGTAATTTATGGGTTTTCTTGATGTCTATTATGCTGCTTTGTGTCTCATTGTATATTATAAAATTGTTGGTGACAACAAATGTATCATTGTTAAAAAAAATAGATATAAATTGTATCTTTACAATCAGTTTTCTTCCTTCAAATTAATATAACTGCCTATTTTTGACTATGGGATCTGGCAAAACATGGATGACGTGATTTCGACAGACTTGACTCCAATTGGTTGTATGCTGCTCATTTGCATAAAGCTACAATTACTTCCTTCAACATTTTTTAAATCAAACCATCAATGCCAATTTCTGCTTAGGTTGTTAGATTTTGCAATTTTGCACATCCAGTCACCGTTTCACTTATGAAAGGCACATTGGTGTAAGAAAAACAACATGGTCGCCACACTGAAGTATAGTTTATTTTCATTTCTGGAAAGTTTTCTTTGTTGTTTTGAACTTCTGAAAAGACTTTAGCTTTGGTATCCTTTTGTTTTAAGTGACTTTGCTTGTTTTCGCTTTTAAGTATTTTGGAGTCTTTAGTGTGATGGTCCGAAATTTTCAGTTTCTGTGGAATTACTGGACTTATTATGTATGGGTTTGAGTAAAATGTTAATATTTGTTTTATTCTCTAAAAGTCTGACTACATTTATTAAAAATTTAGGAAAGAAAATTGTAGTTTAGGCATTTGTTCTCCCCAGAAAATGACAATATATGTTCATTTGTTGGGGTTGAAACCCGTTTAGTTTTTCTTTGACACAAAGTCAAAGTTAATGTGATTCGACTGGCAGTAGCAATGCCTACAACAAAGGCAGAATTATTTGCATTGACTACTCTTATTAACATTCCTCGGAAAGCTTGTAAACCTGTTTAGTTTGATTGAACCTGTTTATTTCTCATATACATTAGTGTAAAACAGCGTACGTGAACAGCATTACCTGTGCTCTCAGCTCTGCTGATTGACTTCCAGCTTGAAATCTGACCTTTATTTGTCTTTTTTATTGATTCTAAGATGGCCTAGAAGATCATTTTATGGAATGTGTGTAAAACCGACAGGAGCTATGCTAACAACAGATAATATTCACACCTCGAGCAAACAAAGGATATTAGAAATGTGTCTTTTTTCTTAAAAAAAAAAACTAGACAGATTAACTTAATGTTTTGATTTCAATTAAATTATTCCATTAATTTGTATTTATTAACAATATTAAAATATTTGATTACGCTTTATTTTAATGTATAATCCATGCTATTAACAAACCATTAACTAAGACGTTTAGCTCAATAAACTAGTAATTAGCTGCTTATTAATTAGTAAGGTAGTAGTTTACGGTAGTAGTTTACTACCGTAGGTTTAGGTGTGGGCTTTGGGTAGGACTTGGAATGTAAAAGAAGATCATGGTTCATAAGTGCTAATAAACAGTTAATATCTTAACAATAGATAATAATAGATAAAATCTTAACAATACATAATAATAGATAAAATATTTGTTTACGCTTAATTTTAATGTATAATCCATGCCATTAACAAACCACTAACTAAGACTTTTAGCTCAATAAAGTACTAATTAGCTGCTTATTAATTAGTAAGGTAGTAGTTGGGTTTAGGTCTGGGCTTTGGGTAGGACTGGGGATGTAAAATAAGATCATGCTTCATAAGTGTCAATAAACAGTTCTTATCTTTATAATAGGCAGGTAATAATCCAGTAGTAAATGGTGTGAATTGTTACCTAAACTAAAGTGTTGACAAATATTTTTTATAAAATGTAATACTAATAATAAATCAAAAAACTTAAAATGTACGATTAATTAAATATATCCTTTCTAAAAGGATGGAATTAATTTGTCACATAAGGAAACTGGTTTTCAAGTATAAATGGGTGTTTTGCACAATGGTCATTTGACTAGTGATACATTTTCCCCTCCAACTCAAAGATCATTCATAAATCAAATGACTTATGAATCGTTCTTTGTGTCGTTTTTAACAGGAAAATCTGGTTGCCAGATTCGTTCCAGCATTACGAAACTCATCTAATGTGTTTTATCCCAGACTGCTATGTTACTATAGTGAAGTCTATCGTAATGTATGAGGAAAAACAAAACTATAAACACATATTTTGGTGTTTATGACATTCTTTAAAGTAACTGAGCTGGTGAGCTGGGCTACACGCCAAAGACACTTCTTGATTTGCGGAGCCATAGGGGCCGTTTACACTTCATTTGTCTGTGTTGTATACAACTCGCAAAGAGTTCACCGTCTCTACAAAGAATCCAGACATTCGAGTTACACTAAAAAAATAAATGAATGACTTTTTATTACATAGAGATAACCAACCAATGCATCTGCAAGGCAAAAGGTGATTTTTATTTAAATAATGACCTTTAAAGCCATTTTTTGCAGCTTTTTATAAGTTGGTTCAAAACTTTCTTAATCAAAATTTTTGACCCAGTTAAAAATATTGTGAACAGTCTTAACATTTACAA
>CAIGQW010054212.1:5698197-5715804 GCA_903798125.1 Danio choprae | reverse complement strand
TATGAGTGTGAATGGGTGTGTATGGATGTTTCCCAGAGACGGGTTGCAGCTGGAAGGGCATCCGCTGCGTAAAACATATGCTGGATAAGTTGGCGGTTCATTCCGCTGTGGCGACCCCAGATTAATAAAGGGACTAAGCCGAAATGAAAATGAATGAATGAATATATATATATATATATATATATATATATATATATATATAATTTGTAATAAAATTTTGTCCTTTAATACAAGCTGTTAGATATACGAACTGTATACCTTTAATTTGACCTATTCAAAGAAAATACTCTTTTTGAATGTATCAAACACAACTCAAGTACATGCACAGAAAAAATTGAGCATTTATAGCAAATAAACAAATGTAAATATTACCTCGCTTGCTTTTTGAGCGATGTCGAGCAAGTTCTTAAACGCCCATGATTGGTCATTGTGTTCACGCGCTCAATAGAAAGGGCTGCGATTGGCACTAAAACTGTCAGCGTTGTCACCGATGAGTGATGCGGTTATAGTTTATGCGCAGTTAACAGAGCTGATCTGTGATAGACGCGGTGGAGAAAACTCGCTCTACAGACACGCTCGTGTCTGGATCCACAAGTATCACTTTAACAGCCGAGAGGAGAGGAAAAGTTACCTTACAAACACGCAAGCAGTTCAAAGAGAGATGGAGTTTTAGATTTTGTTTTCTCCCTAGCAGTGAAATAGCGGCTCCTGGTTTCTGCTATACCTTCAGTGTCAGTGAAAGACTCACAAGCAGTGAATTGCACACAGTTGTCTGCTTTTTAAGTAGTTTTAATTACTTGCAGTCGACTCCCTTGCCATAGTATTCTACCGCGACATATCGCATATGAGATAAATGACATCAGTACGCAATAACTGGTTATGATCTATTAGTGAACCAATACCGAATTGTCCGCGCCTGCATCGCGGTGCATCGAAGAAACATTCAATTTTGACACCCCTAAAAACCTATAAAGTTAACTTTGTGTTGGGACAACATGAAGCGATTGTGTGGAACCCAGCATATTTTACAGTGTACAAAATATTGTTTGTTGGATTTATTTGAATGTAAATGTAATTTCTGTGCCGTAACCGAGCAATTATATTTAAACAGGTCTCTTCAATGGTTTCTTGATTAGTAAAAAATACTATTACAATTAATAATGTAATTTCACCTGAACCCCTGTGAACAAAACCAGGACCCCCTCTTCCAACCCCATGCCTCCACCACACTACAAGACAACCTCAAAATATTATGCAATTCTGAGAGTGCCTCACACAGGTGAGTGGGCTTGACAAACCACCTGTAGAAAACACATTCTTTCATCTCTGACACTTTAACCGACACCTGCACCAATTTAGACACTTTCTTACAATCACTCCATATTCTATAAAAAATATTTATGAAGTGTGCTTCACACAGGTGAGTGGGTTTGACAAACCACCTGCATAAACACTCTTCTATCTATTACTCTAGGACTTAATTGTCTGATCACTAACAGTTCCTTTGTATAATTTGCACTTCTTGTGTGTATTGCCTCTTCTTGTGAATCACTAAATGCCTCCTTGATTGTAAGTAGCTTTGGACAAATGACTAAATGTAAATTTCAAAGCAAATATATTTAAGCACGTCTCTTGAATGGTCTCTCAGTTAGTAAAACAAAATAGTAAAATTTCTTTAACTTGTATTTAACTTACGATTTGCATATGGAACTGTGCATTAATAGTGTGGAGGTTTTCTTTATTTGCTGATGGTTACATAGTTTCTCCAGTAGGTGGCGACAAGTGGCGATTCATTTGACTTTTTCATTTAACTGAATAGTTTAAAAATTAATTTAGGGAAAAAAAACAAATAGAGATTTAGAAAAGAGAGATTTGTGGAGAACCAGAAACCCTTTGAGACCAGAGAACACTATAAATGCACCACACACATACAAAACATTCTTTGTTTGTTTTGATTTTATTATAAAGTTAATTTCTGCACCCTAAACAAAATTTAGTGCGGTTCTCTCTAATGTTCTGTTTGCAATTTAACCAACTATGATTTGTATACTGAACTCTGCATTATTAGTGTGGAAGTGGCAACAATGAATCATCTTCATGAACGATTAATTTGACTCATTTATTCAACTGATTCTGTAAAAATTGAAGGTCCTATCCACACGAACATCAATGTTTTGACATAAAAAAAACCTTCAGGACAGGAGGGCACCATAAATTTGCTACACAGTTACAACATTTTGTATGTTGGATTGATTTTAATGTAAAAGTGGTGCAACCAAGCAATTATATATTTGCAGTCCTCTTGAGTGGCCTCTTGATTATTAAAAAAATACTATGTTTTTTAACTTATACTAATGGAATGTACATACTATAACACTAGAACACTATAAATTTGGCACACCCATACAAAATATTCTTTGTTGGATTAATTTTGTTGTAAAGATATTTTTGGTACCACAACCAAGCAGTTACATTTAATGCTGGTCTCTCTAAGGGTGCTTTCACACTTGGTTCAATTGCCTGGACCGAACCCAAGTTTCATTGTGCCCCCTTGCCACCTTCTCGGCTGCTTTGTGCTCACTCCGTCTTTTTTCTTTCTGAACCCTGGTACGCTTGCGTCATCAAGCTGCTGTTGTGTGTACAGCCGTTTCTAGGTGACGGCCACAGAAGCCACAGTGCCAAAATAGAAAGATGTATGAACATCACGAATCTTTTGGTTTTGGTAACATACAGATAGCGACTTGTGTCTATCTGCCGCAAAAATATTCAAAACGTTCAGAACATAACACGATGTCTGCAGAAGTCATTTTTGGATGAGACAAGCAGACATTATCACTGTGTTTGCACTGCGTCAGTCCCGCTTGTCACCAGGGTAACGTTAGGTGACACACAGACATACACGCATGAATAAACGTTATGAAAACTAAAGTTTGTTGTACAGTTGGCAGTTCACTTCCATTATTTGGTCTGATTGCATTCATATCAGATGTGAACCGGACCAGAGTTTGCTCAAACCATACCCCAGACCACCTCTTTCAGGCGGACTCGGGTACAGTTCACAGGTGTGCACCCGAGTTCAGAAGACATCGTTCACACTAGCTAAACGTACCGAACTCTGATGTCAAACAAACCCAGGTGTAGACCAAAAGTGCTAGTGTGAAAACATCCTAATTTATTGGGTGATTGACTCTGATTTTGTTATTACAATTAACAGAGTTAGAAATGTTTTTTTTTTTTTACTTTACATTAAAGGACTGTTCTGCAACTACAATTTGCATACTGAACTGTGCACTAATTGTGTTAAGGTTTGTAGGTGGCGAGAATTTACACAGAGCTTACCCCAAATTTTAACTCTATTCTTTTGAGCATTACTTCAGGAAATGCAAATCTAGTTTAGACTCATCCCTCTGTTTGTAAAACCGAACAAGAGGTGTATTTACAGTAATCCACTTACAATGTAAGCCAAACCGGGGAAGTAAACTTTTAAAATATGCAACTATTGTGGCACACAGATTTTAAACCAAACCCTTTTAATGAGTGTTGTGTTTGTGCCAAGAAGTGCTTATGGGGATATTTCATGCCTTAAGGAAGTGTCAAATAACACTTTGCCTTGTCATCCTCAATTAGGATTTCAAAAAGGTTGCGGCAGATAGAAGTGCACTTAAATGTGAGCGTGATTCTCCCAGCTGGTGGTCAACGATTCACAGATTGCCGAAGGGAAGAGGGACGACTTACCAAAACAAGCCGCAGTGTTTCTTTTTAGTCTCTTTCTTCGACCCTCACCAAGCACACACACACACACACACACACACACACACACACACACACACATCTATTTCTCTCTTCATTAGGAGTGAAGTGTAAACTGCATTTCTTCAGCTAATCAAGGAGAGATGAGGAGAGGCGCTGAGGTGAGACAGCAGATATTACCACCGCTGGTTTCTCAGCAGTCCCCTCTCGCTCGCTCCACAGGGCTGTTTTACATTCACACCGCATCACCTAGCAGAAGCAGCTCCAGTCATGTTATGAGTAAGGCCCTTCTCTCTTTCTCTCTCTTACGCTCGGACTGAATATGAAGGAAATTGGCAATAAAGTGCATGAGTGTGTACACACTTAGCTTGAGCAGAGAAACCTCTTCACATGAGGAACTATCGCTGGCTGTGTAGGGTTCTTAGGTTGGCTAGAAGGTTATTTTATAGATTAAAAGTAAAAAGTTCTTGATGCTACAGTACAAGTTCTTCAGATCAGCATATTGATTCTAGGTATCGATCTGTTAACAGACGAAAGGTAAAGTCCTCCCTGGCCATTGGAAGCACTAGAAGGTATTTCTTTTTGTTAAAAAAAAGGTTATAAAAGGTTCTCTTATAGCAGTCTTCTGAAGTGCAAAAGTTTCTTTTATTGCACTGCAGGAACTTCACAAGTTACTATTAAGATCATTTTATTTATGACTCATAATGGTTTTATGGAATCTTTCACATTTATTTCAGTCTTAATAATAAAGGTTCTTAATTAACCCTTAACATCCATTGAAACTTTGAATTGCACAAATGTTATTTATTATTGCAGTTCGGACAGAACCACTTTGGCAAGTTAAGACACATTTATTGACAAATTTATATTTGAAGGTATGCCTCCTATGTGGGTGAATCATGGTTACTAGCAACAGTACTGCTTTAACCCCTGGAAACATAAGCTAGGCAAATACAGGAGATTAGAGGATTAAATTTGGTTGTATTATAAAAGTTTGGTGATAGATCCAAGGATGGCCTTTGCTGTAGCTTGCTGTGTAGAATATCTGTCCTTCTGCCATGAGCTCTGTAATGTTAGAACTTGAGGGCTTGGTAGTCTTAAATGAAAGAAGATGACAGCACAGGTATATTTAATCTCATAAAAACAATGATGGTTGTTGAAGCAGATACTCAGCCGATCGCATCAGGTGATGATAGCATGATGATTGCCTAGGTGGCCTGAACTATCGATGTGCTCAATAAGGTTCTTGAAGGCACTTTCCACTGCATGGTACAGAGTGATATGGTTCAGTACGGCTTATTTTTGGCAATTTTCCACTCTGTTCTGTACCTACATCTGGTACTCACCACCTCAGGTGAGGTTCTAAGCAAACCCTATACTACTACACAAACACACTATTGATCATCATTTGGTCAGAGAGAATCTTTACAATCAGCATCATTGGATTTGTGACACGAGTCACTAAACCACTAGTCAGCAGCAGCCACTCATGTATTGTTGGTTTCCATGATTAACTGTTTTTAAACCACAGCAAAAAAAGACACCTGAAATGGCAGCATTGTGGTCAGTAGAAGAGGTTCAAATTTTCCTCTTGTTGGTAGCCAGGAAAGCAGATCCAGCTGGATGGATAGGCACAGAATGAAAATGTTTTTCACCTACTTCAGTGGAAATGCAAACCAAGCTTAACAAAATTTAAACAAGCAGAGCTGTGCCAAACATTATCATGGCACACAGTGGAAAAGAGGCGGTAGATTATATTGTTCTTTTATGAACTTTTAACAGAAGGTTTCTTTAGGGATCCTTCTTGATTCTTCTGACATTGCTATAGAAAACACCATCTAGAACCTGTATTTTAATGTTGAAACTATGATAAATTCCTATTCCAAAACTAAAGGCCTCATGGCAATAGTGAGTAGTTCTTGAAAAAAATCTTTTTTTAAAGCATGACAAACAATACAAAATTTCAAGAAAAGAACCTTTTCTGCAATGACAAATTTCCCATGGCTGTTAAAGTTTCAACATGGAACCACAGATGACAATGGAACATAAACCTTTTTCCAATGAGGGCCATGAAAGATGAATTCCCGGAATAGTCATACATAAAGGTGCCCAATGGCATAAGAGAAAATTACTTATGTTATATGGCATTAAAAAAACGTGCCATCTTCTGTAGTGCCATAGGACTAAAAAGACTTTATGGTATCATGGAAAATGTTAAAAGTTCTAAGTGAACTTAAACGTTCTTCCAAAGGTTCAAGCTCTAGTAATTTTACATATCTGGCAATGTTTCTGTGAGTGCACCGAAGTTTGAAATACACTCAAAACTCATACAAATGCACCAAAATAAATTACCATGATGTTTTCAAATAGATCATTTTCAGAACACTGAGTGGCTTTTCATCATCAAAAACCCGGAGCATGAGGGAGGCGAGCAGGGCTCTCGAGCTTTGTTTATGCTGCAGTATACTTTGATCACGCGGCTTTGTTTGGGTTGATTGCGTTGGTAAGGGCAGATCCCACAGAGATGTATCTGCTCCATGGGGCTAAAGGAGAAAAGACACAGAGCTGGACTGACTGGATAACAGAAACACATTAATTGTCCGGGTTCTGCTGGCTGTGGGGGTTTCGTAGATCTGAGCTGAAGAAAAAACGTAATTTCAGCACAGAGGTGAGCGACGCGCCATGTGGTGCCATAAACATGTACCTACCCTGTTTGTTGCTATTGTTGTGTGTTACTATATCTTTGTTCCCACTCTTTCACTGTCTCCATCATACATTCATTGCAGCCTTTCTTGCAGCCCTTTTCTCTCATGTTTGTTTGTTTTTTTTTATCCTGGAAGCAATTGCTATGATGCAACTAAGAAAACAGACTGGCACATCAAAACATTAGAAAACAAAAAGAGAAATGGACATTTAAACAAAACTGGATACTTCTGAAGCTATATCAGGTCTTGTTTACACCTGACATTAACAAGTGTTTTTGACAGCCAAGTGGACAATGCTAAATGAAGGCTTCAACAGGGCCTAAATTCATTTGAGCTTGACCACTTTCAACCACTTCCAGAGATTGGTAAAAATACATTTGATCAGAATACTTTTCTGCCAACAAAAGACCACCTACTCTCCGCCTACAGACCCAACATTTGAGCATAATGAGAAAATGCACCAAAACAGGGTATTCACACTGCGTTGTATCAAAACTGTAGTTGCTATCCATCCATCCATCCATCGCACAAGTGTCAAACTCAGTTCCTGGAGGGCCACAGCTCTGCATAGTTTAGCTTTAATCCTAATTAAACACCTGATCAAACTAATTGAGTCCTTCAGGCTTCTTTTAAACCTCCAGGTAAGTGTATTGAAGCAGGGTTGGAACTAAACTGTGCAGGGAGTTTGACACCCCTGATCTAATGGAAGCCCTAAGCCTCAGCACAAGAAAGAAGATTTGAATTTATCCATTGATGACGTGCATTAGAATACCATACTATGTTTACCATAATAAGCATAAGAATACCACAATATGTTTGCAGTTATTTTAAAAACATGCTAAGTTAACCAGCACGGCGTGCCTTCAAACCCCAACCATACCCCTCATTGCGGGATGAGCACATTGTAATAAAATGTACGAATGGGATCGTACAAATTAATATGAATTGGCCACTAAATCAAAAAGTGACAAATTGCTGTAAGATAGCACTGAAGTTAACATACTTGTTTATCTGAAAAACAATGGAAAAGGCAGTTATTCTACTTTGAAAATATGCCGTAACATGTTCCTACCCTGTTTGTTGCTATTGTTGTGTGTTACTCTATCTTTGTTCCCACTCTTTCACTGTCTCCATCATACATTCATTGCAGCCTTTCTTCTTTTTTTTTCTCATGTTTTTTAAAATCCTGGAAGCAATTGCTATGATGCAACTAAGAAAACAACAAACAAATGCAACAAATGCATTTAGAAACAGTTGAGTCCCCCCTCCCCTTTCTCACAGTGGTTTGGCCCACTGCCTGCTTTCCCAGTTCATCTCGCCTACTCTACACACACGCACACACACACACACACACACACGCGAGTCAGGTTTGCGACTGCGGCTCAGTTAATGTTGAACTCCAGTAAGGAGGGTCAGGTCATTTTATTCACTGTAAATAAAGCGATTCTCTTTAATGTAGTTGATGCGGAAAATTAGTTGTCATTCATAAATTAGTTGTGGCAAAATTGCTGATTACCGATGTATTTTTCCATGAATCTGCTATGTTAGCGATTAAAATATACTTATCTAGTTAACGTTAGCTTGTTTACAATAGTTTGTTGTATAGTGCACTACAACTATCACACCGACCAAAGCCGTTTCCCATGCATTTTTTAATTTGTGACGACTTGGTGTTAACTTAACATTAACGGCCACAATTAGCACAATTGTTTAGCTGTGCATTTACTAAATGATCACTGTGCTACGTCCGAACTAACCCCATTGTATTTTTTGTATAATCAATTTCTATTCTGTTCTTAAGTGTCTTAATTAATGTGGACACTTCTGGACATAAAAGTACATTTATATATGTACAATTTGACTGTATTATTTGTGTCCCCTTCAAAAATGTGAAAATTTTATATTTATTGCCCCCCCCACTATTAAATGAAATTTACGCCCATGGTAACCCAGCCCACTACCAGTTTACTCAATTATATTTAATCACCCCAGGTTGCCTTGGCAAAAAAACATGGTATTTTAAAGACCTGCGGCGACCTCAATAGGACCGTAGCAGACTCTGAAATAAAATCCATGAGGTGATTATTGGCAAACAAAACAAACATTACAAATGTAAACAATGTAAGACTCGATCCTAGGGCATGCTCATTCCTGTTTGTGTCATCAATTTGGCAACCTATGTCTTCATCAGGTCATCAACGTTAAATGTGCTATTGCCTGATTTGTTCATTCAATAGTATTTGTTGCAATTTTCAATTCACAATTTTAATTTGCTCAATTTGATGGAAAATAGAAACTCAGCAAGTGACAAAGTGTTTTGGTCGGTCATTTACATGACAGTGGCATTTTGGAGGGTAGAAAATTTCAGAAAATTAGTGTCAAAGGACAACATTCAAAACTATGACATTATTGTCTCGATTTCTGTGCAAACTACAAAAAAAAAAAAACTGTGACTTTGTGCATTACTATTATTTGTTAATTCTAAAGTCACCAGAGAGCACTTAAAAACCAAAACAACAATGTCAGACTACAGCACAATCTATGCAAAGACGTTTCATGTTTCTGTATAAAGTGGCATCGCCATCTAGTGGCCTGGCATGCACATTACAGCACTTTTAGTCATTTTCGTAGAACCATGTAAACAATTGTTATTTTGTTGTCTGTTTGCAAAACTTTTCAACACATAACTTGACACTCAAGCATTAGCACCTCCTTTCCAGGCTTTAAGGCTGATGAACTCTTCTGACCCAACGACGACAGCCTCCTTTTCCCCTCTTTTACCAGCTCGCTTTTCGCCTTGTCTCTCCATATCAAATCTCTCTGTGTGGCCACAGGCTGAAAGAGGTTCAGATGGTTTAAATGCTTCATTATCTTTTATTTTAACGGAGATTAGAGTGAGCCTGCGGTGAAAAACGCTGCCTGTCGGGTCCGTTCTGCACAGCTTCATTAAACGTCAGCCTCTCTCTCTCCCATAAATATACAACATGCCGGCAGAGATCGACCCCTCCTGAGTCGCGCCGCCACAATAAACTTGTAATGGAAGATGACTGACAGTGTGATCTCTGTATGGAAATATGACCCATGCACCTGTAAGTCAGGTTAAATGTGGATTTAAAATTCCATCATCATTTGCTCGCCCTCATTAATATGTCTGGGGAAGCTGGATTTTCAGCGAATAACACATTTAATGCATTTGGTTTTGGGGTGAACTACTGCTTTAGGCGAAAAAATGAAGCAAAATACACTTTTAAGTGGTTGTTTCGCTGCACTTTATCTATTTGGTCTGTAGATTTCAGCAACTATATATCTTTTAAGGCTGTTTGCTTAAAAAAATTTAAAGCTTGCTTACATCATACTTACATCATAACATACAGTTTTATTTTTATTTACATCCTGAAGGTTTTTACACAGTAGTTTGTTTATATCTCTTGGCAGGTTTTATTTTTCTTTCGTCGTATAAACGGGTTGATTTTTTTCTCTCGCTGTTTACTGAGTTTAAAAAAACGAGACATCCTCACTGTAAAATCGTTGACTTCCATAATAAATACAAAACAAAATAAATTAAAACTGAAAAAATTTAATAAATAAATTAAAGCAAGCTGAAAAGTCTTGTTGGTACAAATTGTTTACCTAAAATATAAATAAATAACAGAATAAACATTTCTGAAAACGTAAAAATTAATTAATAAAGTTGTAAAGTTGCGGCGCGGTGGCGCAGTGGGTAGCGCTGATGCCTCACAGCAAGAAGGTCGCTGGTTTGAGCCTCGGCTGGGTCAATTAGCATTTCTGTGTGGAGTCTGCATGTTCTCCCTGTGTTCGCCTGGGTTTCCTCCGGGTGCTCCGGTTTCCCCCACAAGTCCAAAGACATGCGCTATAGATGAATTGGGTAAGCTAAATTGCCCGTAGTGTATGTGTGTGAATGAGAGTGTATAGGTGTTTCCTAGTGATGGTTTGCAGCTGGAAGGGCATCCGCTGCTTAAAACATATGCTGGATAAGTTGGTGGTTCATTCGGCTGTGGCGACCCCAGATTAATAAAGGGACTAAGCCGAAAAGAAAATGAATGAGTGTTCATCTTAAAAATCTATATATACACATTCATGTATATTAACTACCTCATTTGCATTTTTAAACATCATTAAACATCAACATACATGTCATGTAATACATAAAAAATGTCAAAAATAAACAAAAATAATTTTGATTGACAAATTAGTCTACATAAAACAGTATAGATTGATATAAGATTGATATATTTATGTGTTCATAGACCATTTACATATGCATTATTAGATGCCTCATTTGCATATTTAAACAATACAATACAAATACTGTCCACAGTCCTTAATATAATACATCAAACGAGGGAGTGCATGGATATCTAATTACATTTCTTTTTGCTGATTTGCCTCATATGCGCTTGCTTTATTTTATACAGTATGTGTGTAAGCAGACTTGTGAAGCTCACCTGCAAATCTCATTTCCTCTGAAAGAAGGCTTCAGTTTTATAGGCTTAAGTACAGGAACATTAAGGTGAAGGTGCCATAAAATGAAAAAAAAAAAAAAAAAAAGATAAACTGGACAGATATGAACATCGGGGAAAGCGAGGGATTTTTCAATAAATGTATAAATCAATCAATCAATCAATCAATCAATCAATCAACAACTTAATCAAACAATCAATCAATTAACCACTCACTCAATCAACCATTTAATCGACAAACCACTTAATCAATCAATCAATCAATCAATCAATCAATCAATCAATCAACCAATCAATCAGACAATCAATCAATCCACCACTCAATCAACCATTCAGTCAATTAACAACTTAATCAACCAACCAATCAAACAATCACCCAATTATTCAATCAATTAACCATTTAATCGACAAACCACTCAATCAATAAATCAATCAAACATTCAACACATTAATCAACAACTCAACCAATCAATCAATCAATGCAGTGACATCATCACATCATAAAGCATATTCAAATTTGCCCCAAAACCAAGATTGCACGGTATGAATCCTCTTGCAGAACCCCAGTGCTGCTCTTCTCCACCTGTTTACAGCAAATAATGAGTCCTCAAATCAGCAGGAAACCAACTGTGAGCGGCTGAACACCTGTGGAACAAATGTACATCACCAACATTCACTGCAAAACAAACCAATCATTTAACAAACATGCAGCCTATTGTCAGAGAGCAAATATTTGACATAATATTGCAGGAGTAGATTTTCAGGACATTTACTTACTTGTATCAACAGTATTATAGTATATCTATCTATCTATCTATCTATCTATCTATCTATCTATCTATCTATCTATCTATCTATCTATCTATCTATCTGCCACTGGTGTCGCCTCAAAACAGTAATAATAAAATAAATACATGAACAAATACATGAAAGTAAAATATTACACAAAAAAATAAACAAACATTTAAAATGATTGGCAATTACTTAAAAATAAATAAATTGTTTGTATATATAGTAATAGCAAGTATGGTTAACAAGTGTAAATATAAATGAAACATATGTACTAGTCCGAATATATATTTTCCAGATGGACTTTATCCCAAAAATTCAGCTTAAAACAAATTAAATGTCATATACAGTAATTTACAATAGGTATATAGTTTTTATGTACAACAACAAACAATTGATGCTCATAATTAAGCCATCTGAAATAAAGAACAGCCCTGCATAATGTTTCAGAATTATAGTACAAACCGTAGCGTCTGGAATTAGCTGGAGGGAGGCTGAGAAAGATGAAGTTTTCTCCCCGTGTGCATGCTGGGATATCCAGCTGTCTGTCAATGCCACATCCGCTCTGTGATTAATGTCCGTGTGCGGTGGGGAAAAGCGGAACGGAAGGCACTATGTCTTTGTCTCCGAACCCGCACGACTGCACATCACCAGGGCTGTTTGTACACTCCGTATCCTGCACAGATTCCCAGACAAAGAACATTGAATGATGGCTTTCTGAACTCGATTCTTTCATGGGAGGAA
This sequence comes from Danio choprae, assembly GCA_903798125.1. Lineage (NCBI taxonomy): Eukaryota > Metazoa > Chordata > Actinopteri > Cypriniformes > Danionidae > Danio > Danio choprae. Next base: position 5,703,335 of record CAIGQW010054212.1, on the reverse strand, counting down.
ATTACTCTTTGTGGGAAGCAGAGCTGGAATCATACCATAATTATGACCTTTGGAGACACTTGTAATTCATTAAAACCTACCCGAAATTAGACTATAACTAAAAATATAACAAACATATTAGCATATTTTTAACATATACTTTTCATCCAGCATTACCCACTTGTGACCAGCAGATGTCCTCAGTATGCTATTAGTATATCTGGCCAGTGAATCCAGCTCGTGTAATCATTCAATCCAAAAGTGAATTTAATGATTTCTAACAAAATCAACAAAATGATTTCTAACAAATTATTTTCCCCCAGAATTTTCAAAGGAGGCAACGCTAAGATGTGGAGCAGTGTTTTATTGTTGTGAAACATCTGTCCAGTATTGTAGCTTTGGTCTGAACTCTGCTGTTGTTTTACATTCAGAACAATTTTTAGAACAACTAAAACAATGAGATCGAATAAAATGATGTACTTTGGTCAAATTATTAGCGCCCCTTTTGCCCAGATAACAGCTTTAAATATTCTCCTGTAATGCTTGATGAGGTTGAAGGAAACCCAGAAAGAGATTAAAGAGCATTTTCCTCATACTTGCATTTTTCTTTTGCCTTTTCAGTTTAGCCACTCATTTTCAATAGGATTCAGATCAGGGTACTGGGAGGACCTTACTTTTGTGTTCAGTGATTTTTCACGTCGATTTTGCCCTTATGAAAGATTCAACCATAGCCCATTATATAATTTTTTTGTCTGTTGGTTGATAGAATTTGTGGTGCTTTAAACATCATGTCCAGTACATCGAAAATAGGCAACACCCTGCAGTGTGTTTAACTGTGGAAACGGGGTACATTTTATCTCTGTGTGCAATAAACCCATCCTTTGTATTTGCTGTTCAAAAGCTCTTTTTTTGTGTGACTTGCTTTTTTTTCTGATCCCAAGAGTCAACTAATTTCTGCAATTCTCCATTTGTAATCTTTGGAGAGTGCTTCTTTACTGTGCATTGAGACAACACAGACACACCTTTTCTATCAGGAAGATTTATAACATCTCCATTGATTTGAACTTCTTAAATATTGGCCTAATAAGCATTTTTCATTGCTTTAGTTAAATGTATTGAATGAAAAATAAAAAGCATTAACAAAACAGATTTATATATGACTGCACATTTTTAGGAGGCATTTTGACCCATAACTCTAGGTAAGGAAACGCATTTTGACCCATAACTCTAGGTAAGGAAAAGAATCAAAGCCAGTCACTTGCTGATGTTTATTTTTGTTTTCTGAAGTGTCATCGCATGCACATACGCAAACAAATATGAGTGTATGAGTGGTGCATTTTCTCAGCCTCGTTCTCTCTCTAGTGCTAATCTTTTTCCTAGAAAGGCAGATACGAGCCTATTCAGCGGTGTGGATAAAAGCCGCTCTTTTGTGTAGCGTGATAACATGGAGACTGAGCTGACGCGCTATCAGCCTCCTCTGTGGCTATAGCCTTCGTTCCCGGGTTCTTACACTTAAGCCGTAGATTATTTAGGTGCCGCTCAATGTGTTCATTCACATCTCTGCTCTCCCACCGTCATTTCCAATGCAGAGTGGGAAAATAAAGCTCAGTGTTAAAAATGAAAGCCCCTTGAAAAATGTCTCAGCAGCCATTTTATTCTGTCTCGACACAATTGTAAAAGGGGAACAGCACAAATAAAAACAGACATGATGTGGTGCTTATCATTTAAAATGCTGAGATCTTGCTTAACTAAACTTCTTTATTTAGTGAAAGTAAAAAATAACTTTTACGTTTAAATTTATTGTAGCTTTATGATCCTATTAGCCCTCTTTATTGATTAACATGGCTCCATCATATATATTTTTTGGTATCAATTAGTACAATGTTACCTAGATGGTCTCCCAACCTGGCCAAAACAGTGTTTAGGTGGTTCATCTTGGGGAGTCACCTGTTTCGCAGTCTGACCAGCTGATACATGTTCAAATCTCTTTTAAAACCAAACTGATTGGCATTCTCAAAACCTGATATAAACGGTGCTTAGGAGATTTGGGTAGCTGAAAACCAAATAACAAATTAGCTAGGTGATCTCTCAACTTGGCCAAAAAGCCTGGCTTCCCAGTCTGACCACCTGAAAACTGTACAAAACCCTTTTAACCATTCTATTTTCAGGTCAATGGAAAGACCGCCAAACACTGGAAAACCAAAATGGAGTTTTCATGGTTTAGCTTGGGTGGAGACCTAGAACAACAGACCAGGTGGAAGATGCAGAAAGAGTAGAGACCCAATTTAGAAGGTTTGCTCAGACAGTCTCCCTGCCTAGCCAACTTGTGCTCGGTTTATCTGAGAGTGGCAGCTTGTTTCCCAGGCTGACTAGTTAAAAAGCGGAGTTAAAAGCCTCCAAAAACACTTTAAACCTAGTCAATGGGCAACCTAGAAAAATAGCAGCTACTATATAATAGGACATGTCAGCCCTGTATTTGTGTCTACGTGCATCTGTCTCAAACAGAAGCATTTCTCACACTCCTGTTCATCACATCAGCTCATATAAAGGAGTCCTGGAGCTCAGGCTCTCCCTGTGGCCTCTCTCTAGGCCCAAAAGGAGGAAATGTAATATTATTAGTGGGCATCTGGAAAGGTTACCTCGTTAGAGAGATGGAAAGAAATTTAATTCAGGAAAGCTGTGTTATTAGCACAAAAGCCAGACACTAAAGGGCACAGCAGAACCCCTTCGGGGCCAATAGAAAGTACCTTATGACTTTTATAGGGTTCACATGACCAGAATGTTCAAGAATCATATATGACTCCAGTTTATCAAGTGCACTGGTTAGCATACAGTAGTTAATACAGCTAGACAGAACTGGTAGTTAGCATATAATATTAACAATTTGAGTAACAAAACAACATATTCATATGGCTTTGTGTTAGAAACACATCTGGCAGACTTATTTAGGAAAAACAGAACTGTATAGCAGTTAGCATCTCGAGTAACTAAAACGACAATAATACAAATTGACAGAATTGTTCTAGTTTGCATCTTGAGGTGATTTCTAGTAGTAATAAAAACAATTTCAGCAATAAAAGCATCAGTATTCACAAAGAGCAACTGGCTAAGGGTGCTAGCTTCCATTTTGAATTGATTTCTGATAGCATATAATATTATATGCTAACTATCTGGGATTATCTGATAGTTAGCATGTAAGTTAAAAAACAGCAGTATTTGTATGGCTCTGTCAAGCTGGCTACCTTCTTACCATTATATGGGTAGACTGAAATGCCACGACTTCCATTTTGAGGTGATTTCTGGCAGTTAGCTGCAAACAATCGATTATAGCTATTGGAAAGACAAAAACAACACTATACTTTCTATAGATTACTCAGTGTATCTGGGAATTTTTTTTTAGCATTATACAACAGGACAGAAATGTTGTAGTTCCATAGTTAGCATCTAGTATTAGCACTAATACTAGATTAACAACTAGTATTAGCAAGCATCTAGTATTAGCAATTTAAGCACGTTCTATATATAGATAGCTCTGTTTAACAAGCACGGCTAACTTATTAGCATTATGCAATGGGACAGACCTGTAATCAATTCTGAGGTGAATATTTTTTTGCTAGTTAGTACATAATACAATATACAAACAGAAATATTGCTTTTAAATGGCTATGTTTAGCAAGGGCATTTGGCTGATAATAAGCACATTTGGTGCATAATAAAGCTGTCCAGAACTGTGCCAGCTGTCATTCTAATGTGATTTATGGTACTTGCATCAATTTGTGCTACAAAAGCAGTAGCGGTTCTGTTACAAGCACATCTGGCTAACTTATACAACTGGACAGAACTGTGCTAGTGTTATTTTGAGATGATTTAGCAACTAATATACCAATTTGAGAAACAATTTACCATCAGTTGGCCAATGCTATATTGCTTTTTACAACTGAATAACTGTGCTAGCCTAGCATATAGTTATTAGCTTCTAATAGTGACAACCCAAGTAACAAAAACAACAAGTATATATTTCTCTGTTTATCATTAGTTACTTGGTTCTGTTGAGAAACAAACACACACACAAACTGGTGTCTGTGAACACGAATCGATAGATTAAATTTTGTGACTATATAACAAACTGCTGTGATAATGGGTTGCCGCATGAGACATGCTAGCATTACGCAAAAAGACAGAACAATGTTAGCTTTCATTTTGAGGCGATGTTAGTCTATTAGTATAAAACATTAGTAAAATAACAAAAAAATATACTTTAATCTCTCTGTATGCTTAGCTGTGGCTAAGGTGTTAGCATAACAGCTGGACAGAACTGTGCTAACTTGAGGAACTACTAACAATATGAACTTGCTACGAACTCATTTCATGCTATATCAAGAAACCGAGGGATTATATGTCCTAATGTTCCTGCAAATTGACCCAGGATCATGACTGGAATAAAAGACTCCTTTTTCCACCCCATCTCTCCGTGTCGGAAAAAAACATTTGCATATGCAAACAGCGCTGATATCAGCTGTATAATCTAAAAGCGCACACCGAGCCAGAATTCAGCGTTTGATGACATGTTTTAGTGTTATGCTTTACCACAGACGATTTAACGATACCTACAGCCTTTTTTTACTGACACCCTGATACTCAGTCGGGCTGCTGTGGAGATGGAGATGACGGAGATGATGTTATCGTGGTGGAGATGGCGATATCAGTGGCGTCATATCTCTCTCAGCTGCCCCTGGTAAATCAAATGAAAAATATGCGCTTGGTGGAGCTTTTGTGAGATTAAGGTTTAAATGAAAGAATAGTTTTAGAGCAGATGGAGAGAGAGCCGCAGGGAAAGAGTATAGATTATGGAGCCTCTGATCAGGTGTAAACAAACACTCAAAGAGGAATGAAGAGATGTGTGTGTACATGTACATGAAAACAGAAGCACGAACACAGAAAGGGCTGAAATGTCCACATTAAAGTGCTAGGAATCAAAATTTTAAATGTTGAAATGTTGTTTTTGTTTAAATTAAATGAGTAGCAAATATTTAGGATACTCTTTACTCAATGAAACCAGTCAAACAATCTTTTAATTTTTTTTTTTTTTCAAATTGAATGAATAGTGTTAATTAACACACACACCCACCCACACACACACACACACACACACACACACA
>CAIGQW010054212.1:5645903-5691232 GCA_903798125.1 Danio choprae | reverse complement strand
CATTTCAAATAAACATTCTCAATTAGAGCACTTTTTCCCCAGAAAATAACAATTGTTCAGAAAAACAAATGTTTTCATTCGCTGTGATTGAAAAGTCAGGGTTATTCCACCAAATACGGATCTCTTAACTCTTCTAAAGTTAAAATGACTATAAACATGTCTGAAAACATCCCAACATTTTGTTATGTTATGCAAAATATGCTCTAAATGACAAAACAATGTGTTTTAAAATTGATAGAAATTTCATCAGTAGTTTATTGAACAAAACAAAAGACGTTTTACTCAAACACATTACCATTATGATTCATAAGATGTCACAAAACATGAGTTTTAAACCCCCCTGATAGTACATTGTTTAATTACTTGAGTCGCCCAGTGGATGTGTTTCCCTCTCACCTCTCAAAACTCCCTCGTGGTCAGCAGCACACCTTCGAGTGCTTACTATTTCCCTCTTGTTATTTAAAGCAAACTCGCAGCCACTGACAACACCGAGAAAAGGCTGTCTGATCACAACACCTTGGAGAAAACAAAAAACACACACGCTCGCCATAACAAGAAGGTGACTTCATTTGTACCTGCAACAAATACAGACATGGAGAGGCGTCTCAGGACGGGATCGAGGAGTGTGGCGTCTCGGGGTCAGCGGATGGTTTAATTGGGTCCATGGTGGCGGTGACTGTACGAGTTTTTCCGACTGTGGTCACCTTCAACTTGGAACTGTCATCCAGCAGTCCCAGGATAACCTATTAGAAAGACACACATGCAGATAGAGATGCGGCTGAACGGGTCTGTCAGCTGCCTGTCGTCATCTCTCATGCTCCGCTACTTCTTTGGATGCGTAAAACAAAGTCAACATTCCTAAGCAAGGAATAATTGACGATGAACCATTGAATTATGGGAATATAATGCATAGCAAACAGTGACCGTGCATTATTTTACTTAGGTCTGTTCTGCAGTCATCTCTCACACTTTGCTACTTTGGATACATAAAAGTCGACATTAAGTAGGAATAATTGATGATGGGCAGTTGAATTATAGTAAAATAATGCACAGTGAACGTGCATTATTTTACTCAGGCCTGTCTCTCACACTTCTCTACTTTGGATGCGTAAAAGTCGACATTAAACAAGGAATAATTGATGATGGGCCATTGAATTATGGTAAAATAATGCACAGTGAACATTGACTGTGATTTATTTTACTTAGGTCTGTCCTGCCATTATCTCTCGTGCTTTTCTACTTCTTTGGATGCATAAAAATTACGTAGGAATAATTGATGATGGGCAGTTGAATAATGGGAAAATAATGCACAGTGAACTGTGAACGTGCATTATTTTACTCAGGTCTGTCCTGTCCTCATCTCTCATGCTTCACTACTTCTTTAAATGTATAAAAGTCAACATTAACTAAGGAATAATTGATGACGAACCATTGAATTATAAGAAAACAATGCACTGCATTATTTTATTCAGATGTTGCATTTCACAACATTTGTCACGTTTATATATGTCACTGTGGTGTGTAGGACTAGTTTTTTATATGGCTCATTCAAAGCCGTCTGTATCATTTTATTTAATTATTATTATTATTAATAATTAATTTTTTTTTGTCTGTTGTAGGCTAAAGCCGCGGTCACACTGCACTTTTTTCCCCATAGACTTTCATTTATTTGCAAGCGAATGCGCCAAACTAGAACTGCAAGCTCGTGCAACAAGTTTCACAGTTTCCTGTGTTGCAAAGTTTGAGCTTAGTGAACTCTGACCGGCGAAGTCGCATCACATGACTGCATGAGACCAATCGAAGATCAAAACATGACCTCTCTGGACAGAAATGTAAAATATGGACCAATCACTCGCTTTTTTTAAATGTCTAATCATCTTGTTTAATCTCGCCCCTTTTCGCAGCTTCGTACAACAGAATTTCGCATGCTCAATCTCTAGTGTGACCGCGGCATAAGTCATTTAAAATATCTGAAATCATTCAGTGTATCAATGTGGGACTGAAATGTCTATTGCACTGCATACCTTAGAAAGTTCATTAGCCAATCAGGATCAAGCATGTGCACATATGAAGGGAACAACTGATCACAGGTCATTGAATTAATAGACAATAACGCACACTTGAGGTGAGGGTGTAATGATGATTTGAACCTGTACTTAATAGGTGGCGCAATTTTCGAATAATTCAACGGTGCTTGGTCTATTATTACAGGTATACTACGTTTACCACACCAAAAGGCATCTACAAAAGGTCTACATTTTTATGCTGTGCTGTATTGCAGTAATTTCAATCATGTAATTCTGCAAAATACAGTTTAGTTATGAAATTTGACTTTTATAAAATATGTTTTTAGTTAATTAAAAAAGAACCATCTGACAACATTCTGGGAATGTTTTTTTATTGTTGCGAAATAATAACATTAAAAAACCTTTTTAGAATTATAGAAATGTTACTTCATGGTTGCTGATTAAGATTACCATGTATAATAATAATAATAATGTTCAGAAATAGAATTTAGGATTTTTTTTGTACTAATAATTTGATGTAGGCAGCACGGTGGTGCAGTGGGTAGCACAATCGCCTCACAGCAAAAAGGTCGCTGGTTCGAGCCTCGGCTGGGTCAGTTGGCGTTTCTGTGTGGAGTTTGCATGTTCTCCCCGTGTTTGCGTGGGTTTCCTCCGGGTGCTCCGGTTTCCCCCACAAGTCCAAAGACATGCGGTAAAGGGGAATTGGGTAAGCTAAATTGTCAGTAGTGTATGAGTGTAAATGGGTATGTATGGATGTTTCCCAGTGATGGGTTGCAGCTGGAAGGGCATCAGCTACGTAAAACATATGCTGGATAAGTTGGCGGTTCATTCCGCTGTGGCAACCCCAGATTAATAAAGGGATTAAGCCGAAATGAAAATGAATGAATGAAAAATTGTCCGTAGTGTATGAGTCTCTGTGTGTGAATGAGTGTGTATGGGTGTTTCCCAGTACTATGTTATGGCTGAAAGGGCATCTGCTGCGAAAAACATATGCTGGAGTAGTTGGCGGTTCATTCCACTGTGGCGACCTCTGATAAATAAGGGACTAAGCTGAAAGGAAATGAATGAATGTACTAATAACATTAATATAATTGTCTTTAATTGAATTAAATGTGAAAATTAAAGACTGAAAAGATGTTTTCTTGTAGAACATACTCCAGAACTCTTATAATAGTACAATATTTTATAAATGCGATTTTTATATTGCACAACTGTCTAATTTTTCCTTTTTTATAAAGCCATTGTAAAGATAAAATATTAAAACTTCCTTGCAGACTCGAACTGCAAATCTTTTACCACAGCGTGAGATTTGTAAAATGACTCTATTTTCCTTCATTTAATCTCATTACCATTGACAATATCGCATAATACGTCTCATGTGTGACTTTTTCCTTTCAAAATTCACTCCCATACACCTGACCCGGCTGCAGAAATCGAACAGGATAGAAGCAATTTCCCTAAACGGCCAAAAAGCCAAAATACGGGTCATTACTGCTTAGCATGATGTGTCATTTTCGACTGCGCGGTAGAGAAAAACAGTGGAAATCAAGGTGAATAAAAAGGTTACTTCGAGCCGACCTATCACACTGCTCAATTAATATGTGACGAATGACACGCATTTTGAAACTCGCATTTCCTTTTGACACCATTAAATACACAGATAATGTGCAGATAAAGACACATCTCAACCTCGGTCATTCAAATTGGTGGAAAATGAGTAGGTTAGAGTGGAAATCACTATAAAGTGGTAGGCGTAGTGGACTGATGTGGTAAAATTATCATAATATCGCATCAAACGTTAAAAAGCAACTTGCGCACGTCTATCAGTCGTACCGGAGAGAAAAGCTGAACTGAATTGAGTCCGTTTTAGACACTTTTATTTGTGGTCTCTAAAAAAGAAATAGAAAATTAAGACCTGCTTTCAGAGATGACAGCACAAAGCGTGATCCCTATGGAGCCAGATCAGTCTCAAAAATAATACATTTACAAAATGAAAATTCATACATGCACAGCACAATTCACGTTTACAAAATTCAATTTGTAAACAAAGCCTCGGCTGGGTCAGTTGGCGTTTCTGTGTGGAGTTTGCATGTTCTCCCTGTGTTGGCGTGGGTTTCCCCTGGGTGGTCCGGTTTCCCCCACAAGTCCAAAGACATGCGGTATAGGTGAATTGGGTAGGCTAAATTGTCCGTAGTGTATGTGTGTGAATGAGTGTGTGTGGATGTTTCTCAGTGATGGGTTGCAGCTGGAAGGGCATCCGCTGCGTAAAACATATGCTGGATAAGTTGGCGGTTCATTCCGCTGTGGCGACCCCAGATTGATGAAGGGACTAAGCCGAAAAGAAAATGAATTAATTAATTTGTAAACAAACAATTCATGAATACATAAGTAAAAATCATAACTATTTTTGCCAAATGAATTGGATTGGTGTATTTTTGTATCGTGCTTTGAATTTATGACACCATTCATACATATCTTTTTTTGGAAGATATTCTGTCGCGGTGAGTTTTTAATCCACCAATCAAAACACTCCTTACTGAACAAACTCAAGAAGCTTCACCATTTAATTGTTATTATTTTAAATAAAATAAAATACAATTTTTGTGGTAGCAAATGATTGTATTACTAAATGAGTCGTTTATTTAACCGACTCATTTGAATCAATGATTTGTTCAGTAAAATTTGCTACTGAATGCATTGAATCCAGCCGTTTGATGCGAATGATATAAGATCATCGTACTCAATATTACTGATAAATAACGTTACTCAACTCATTTAATTTTTGACAAATGTCTAATAATACTGCTAAAACAATTTATTTTATTTTATATAAAATAATAACAATTAAATGGTGGAGCTTCTTGACTTTGTTCAGTAAGGAGTGTTTTGATTGGTGGAGTAGAAAACGCATAAATGCATCTAACATAATTCATAAATGCATGAGGAAAGTCATCCAAGAACTTCATATATACATAATTGTGTAAACATTTTAAATGTATTTATGTAAGATGCATATGTGTGAGCATTTGGGAAATATTTTTGCTTTTCACTTTCGAATTGATTAATTGTGTTTTGAATTGATGAATTGTGTTGTGCGTTTATGAATTTTATGAATGTAAATGTATTATTATTGAGACTGATCTGGCTCTATAGTTTGGCACCAAACCCCACCACTAAACCCAACCTTTATTGGAGGATGAGGAAATGGTACTAATTTGTGAAGTTTATTTATAAACTAATTTCGAGAGGATCACGTGCTTATGATTGCTTACAGCTGGCCCGCATTAGCCCGCAATCGACGCACCAATCAGATGATCCCTAGATCACCATAAATAACCAGAGTTCCCTTCTTGCAGTATCTTCGTCTTGAAGAACTCCCCCCACCCACCCCTACTCCTCCTTCCCAGATGGGAGACACGGTGGCCCAGCGATTAGCACTGTCGCCTCACAGCAAGAATGTCTCTGGTTAAAGTCTCAACTAAACTAGTCGACATTTCTGTGTGGAGTTTGCTTGTTCTCCCTGTGATCGCGTGGGTTTTTCCCCGGGTTCTCCGGTTTCCTCCCACAGTCCAAAAACACGCAATTTAAGTAAATCGAACACACTAAGCAATACCATTTACAAGTCCTTAATAAGTATACATCTCCTTTCAGCCTAAGTCGGGGGAGTTCATCGAGATCTACCTGAGCTCAAGCTCCCCTCTCGCCCTGTGAACGGGAGGGAGCCCAGGGCTCGAGGATCTCGTGAGCTCAGGGCTCTCTCCCGGGACAGCATGCCAAACAAGCTATATTACCAATCATCAGCTAAGTGTGAACTCTTGAAGTATAAATGAGATCGAAACTCATACGAATTAGCCACTAAACCAAAAAGTTGCGAATTGCCATGAGATAGCATTAAAAACTCGCATTCCCTATTACCACCAATAAATATACACTGGTATAATGTAAGATACACCTTATTTAAATACACTGTAAAAAATGCAGGGTTCCACACAATTCATTCATGTTGTCCCAACACAAATCGATTAAGTTAACTTAACAAATTTAGTTGGATTGAACATAAAACAATTAAGTTGTCCCAAAAAAATATCAATATTTGTGTTTTTTCAGCGCAGTTAAAACAAGCAGCAAAACATTTGTTTTCAGTATAGGTGTAAAAAGGAGACAAAAATGGGAAAACCGCTACTAAGTGGTGGGAATAGTGCTAAAATTGTCATAATATCACATTGTCGTTTTATCACCATACTTTTAAAGAGCAACTTACACACGTCTATCAGTCTTACCTGAGAGAAAAGCCGAGCTGAATTGGATCAAAGGCGAACAAACTTCATTGGTGGTCTCCATAATTCAGCAGCTATTGCCGGGGTCAGATCGCTCCCTTTGAGTCACGAGCATGGAGGTGCATCTTTAATACGATCCGTCCGCAGAATAACGATAGAATCAGCCATGAGAAATGTGCATAAAAGTGAGATATAGGAAACTGGGACTTTTGTGATCCGAGCATGGAGAGTATCTACTGTTGAAGAGAATAAGAGCCGCCACACACTCCTCAAACATTTACTAGTAGGATTTAATGAGGAACGCGAGGTTGATGGATTGAAATACATAGAGCTGAGGTACTAGATGCTGCTTTCTGGAATAAAATTTCAACATCCCACTGCTCGTTTCCTTCATAAATTATGGAATGGGGGAGCTCTATTATTCTCAAGATTTCGAATAGGAAGAATTGAGACACGGTTCACCCAAAAAGAGGAAATTGTGCCATTATCTGCTCACCTCATGTCACTATAAACCTGATTTTCCGTCTGTGGAACACAAATGAAGAGATAATGCAAAAATTGTGGCCGTTTCTATAATAATAATAATCAGGGGGGCTGTTCATCCATGAAAAAAAGCTACATAAAAGTAGGCCATGTCTAATGTAGTTTATTCAAAGCTATAAGGACAAAATTGTTCATAGCTCACCTTAAATAGATAGTTCAACCAAAAATGCAAAATCCAAAAATGTTCAAACCAAAAAACTTTTATTCTCCCTCATGGGGTTTTAAACCTTTATGTGTTTCTTTTTTCTGTTGAACACAGAAGAAGATATTTTGAAGAATGCTACTTGCCAGGACTCATCAACTTTTATGGCAGGGAAAAAGATGAAAGTAAATTTTTCAAAATGAAACACAAATAGGTTTTATACAAATGAAGGATGAGTAAATGATGACAGAACTTTCATTTTTGGATGAATTATCCCTTTAACAAATCGGTTCCTTTCCAGAACACAAATTAATGTATATGTTTTTAACCAAACATGATTTCTGTCCTTAGATTGAACCAACTTTTCACAAGCTTCAAAATAAATATCAAGTACTAAACCCACATTGAAACATGTATTAACAAATGATGTTTACAGTGCTCAAATTAAGCATAATCATGCTTGCTTGATGAGTGAGATCCAATGAGGTTTATTCTTGTGTCACGTGGAACGTTTGAGCTTCCAGATGAGACAGGTTTGTTTTTTCCACACATCAAGCAGGTAAGATTGAACATTTATATTTGCTGATGAATGTTTCAAATGTGGGGCAGCACGGTGGCGCAGTGGGGAGCGCTCTTGCCTCACAGCAAGAAGGTCGCTGGTTCGAGCCTCTGCTGGGTCAGTTGGCATTTCTGTGTGGAGTTTGCATGTTCTCCCCGTGTTTGGGTGAGTTTCCTCCTTCCCCCACAAGTCCAAAGACATGCGGTATAGGTGAATTGGGTAAGCTAAATTGTCCATAGTGTATATGTGTGAATGGAAGTGTGTGGGTGTTTCCCAGTGATGTTTCCCAGCCAAAAAGAAAATGAATGAATGAATGAATGTTTCAAATGTAAATAAAATGTCAAGTTAAATCTTTATCATATAAAGCAGTTGTCTTTTCAGATTTAATGGATTAAAGTGCTTGATTAATTTAAATACATTTTAAAGTTTCGATTTGTGACTAGAATTTGTTTCTCATTTTTTTTGTGTCTGAAAAAAGAAAACAAATGACTTTTGACTTTTTCTTAAAATTGTGAGTTGATAGGCTCTCTTGAAATTCTGACTTTATTTGTTGAAATACTGAGATGTTAACACGAAACTGTTAGTGAATTCGAGTGAAATGAGTATCAATTGAAAGTTATAATCAATGAAATCAATAAAATCTGAATTGGGAGTAAGCAAAATTGCCGAAATTGTGATAAATTAATTCTGAAGTCACAATTATGAATAAAACGATAAGTATAATGCCAGGAAATAATGTCAGAACTGAGAGAAATTAAGTCAGATTTACAAGAAATCCAATAAACTCATAGGTTTGAGAAATAATATTAGAAATGTGGCAAAGTCAGAATTGAGAGAAACAATGTCAGAATTGCAAAAAATGAATAAACTGTAAACGACTAAAATGAGAAATAAATTCAGAAAAAATAAGAAATAAATTCAGAATTGAGAGCAATGAAGTTGAAAATGTAAATAAATCAATAATCTCACAATTGTGAGAAATAAATTCAAATTTGATTGGAATAAACTCAGAATTGAGAGAAATGATAAGCTGTATTAACTCTTAATTACAAAAAATACATTCAGAATCCTGGAAAAAAACAACTCATAGTTAAAAAAAAAAAAAGGCAGAAACATCTGATAATAAGTTACAAAAAAGTCCTATACTTATACCTATACTTCCATTACATTCATTCATTCATTTTCCTTCAGCTTAGTCCCTTATTTGTCAGGGTTTGCCACAGTGGAATGAACCGCCAACTATTCCAGCATATGTTTTACGCAGCGGATGCCCTTCCAGCCGCAACCCAGTACTGGGAAACACCCATACAGTCTTATTCACACACACACTCACCACGGCTAATTTAGTTCCAATTCACCTATAGCGCATGTCTTTGAATCTGCCGCATCAAGAGAAAACCCACGCGAACACTGGGAGAAAATGCAAACTCCACAAAGAAATGCCAACTGGCCCAGCTGGGACTCAAACCAGCGACCTTCGTGCTGTGAGGTGACAGTGCTAACCACTGAGCCACCGTGCTGCTACTTTTCCATTTTTTTTTTTTCCAAAAGTTTCCTGATCTGTAGCTTAAGTTGGTCCCAGATGTCAAATACTAAATATATTTATACACACAAACATGCTTTCCCAGTGAAAATGTTGGTACATACAGTATGAATTGCTCAATTAATCTCTCAATGAAAGGAACATAGTTAAGCAACATAAACAAAACAGAACAGCCTATTATCACTTCTGACAAAACACTTGGGGCCCGTTTCGATAATGTAATTCAGCTCTCGCATCAAAGTCGCCTTTTATAACGGAATAGAAGCTCGCCTTGTCCCATTGTGCGCAGAGCTACTCGGGCTAACATTAACTGTTCGCTGATGGCAGAAAATTGAGCGTATACCGAGCTCAGTTCCAGGCCTCTGGGGCTCCAGATCACTAATCATTTGATGCTGAAAGCGTTCGCTCGCTCTGCCGCAGGAACGGAGGGTCAAGCGCGTGTTAGAAAGCGAGATCTGCTTCTCACGCAGGACACGTCTCTTTCCCCACGTGCCTCTGAAGCGGCAGGGGAGCCCATCAAGAGCGCTGGAGGAGAGGAATGAAATAATTTCATCTCCTGCACCGTAATGCCGGCCCTTAAATCAGCCTGTGGAGGAGATCCGGGGAGGCAAGAAAAATGGAAGGAGAAGAGAAAGAGAGATATGTTGATTGTTAAATGTATATTTTATTCTGGTTTATTATTATTCTTTTTAATTTGTATTTTTTTATTTTCTTTATTATTTATTTATTTATTTATTATATATATATATATATATATATATATATATATACACTACTTGACAAAAGTCTTGTCATCGTCTTGTCAACAGTTGTAAGAGCAACAAATAATAACTTGACTTCTGGATGATCATTTGGGAAAAGTGGCAGAAGGTAGATTTTTTCTAATGAATCATCCGTCTGTACATCTGCAGAGTGGATGGCAACATCAACAGCCTTAGGTATCAAGACATTTGTGCTGCCCATTACATTACAAACCACAGGAGAGGGCGAATTCTTCAGCAGGATAGCACTACTCATCATACTTCAGCCTCCACATCAAAGTTCTTGAAAGGTGCTCCAGGATTGGTCAACCCAGTCACCAGACATGAACATTATTGAGCATGTCTGGGCTAAGATGAAGGGGGAGGCATTGAAGTTGAATCCAAAGAATCTTAATGAACTCTGGGAGTCCTGCAAGAACGCTTTCTTTGCCATTCCAGATGACTTTATTAATAAGTTATTTGAGTCATTGCAGAGATGTATGGATGCAGTCCTCCAAGCTCATGGGAGTCATACACAATATTAATTCTTTTTCCACTGCACCATGACTTTATATTCTATACTGTACATTATTTCTATTAAGTGACAAGGCTTTAGTCTAAGCAAAGTCAGACCTTACTGTCCTAATTAAATAATTAAAAATCAAGGCATGATCATATTTTATTTTGGTAAAGTAAGCGTAATCTAGAGGCCTTTTTCACTTCATACAATCCACTTCTGATACCAAATGATCAACTAGAAGACAAGTTATTATTTGTTGTTCCTAAAACTTGGATAGGCGACAAGACTTTTGTCAGGAAGTGTATGTATGTTTTTTTAATGTAAACTTTATAAATGCTTTGGCAATACATTTGCCATGCAATTAAGCAATTATTGAATGGAACTGAATTGAACTCTTCTCTCAAAAAAGAATATATAGCATAAATCTCTGTACAATTAGCCAGGCAATTGGAAAAAGCGTCTGTAAGCGAGAGAGACAGTGGTAAAAACTGTCCTTGTAAAGACAGTGGTAAAAACTGACAGCGGTCCCTCCCCGCTTTGATGGAAGATCTCAGGCAGTGGACACAGAAAATGGATGGAGGAAAACGTTTTGATGAAGTGTTATTTTGTTAGTCACATTTACATTTTTGCATTTAACAGAAGCGATTACAAATGAGGGACATTGCAAGAAGTTTGGCACAGGATCTCAAATTATGTAACTTGGTTTGATAACATTCTGTGGTGGAAATGACATTTGGAATATTTTTTTCATGATCTTTGCATAATTTAAAAATCGCAGGCTGATTGAAATATTATAAATCATATACAATATATAAATAATATAATAATATGTAATAAACAATATATAAATAATAGTTTTCATAGAATATATATTGGATTTTAGCTTATTTCACTCATTTTAAAAATGGAACTATTTAGATTTTTTTAGATTTAAATGTTTTATTTTAAAATTTAAGATGTGAAAAGGCAGAATATTTACATTTGGAATACATCAAATATATGTCATGAATGCAAGAAAATGTTTCCAATAAAGTTGTGAAAACAAACAAACAGAAAATCTGCTTGGTTAAAATCAACTCCTGGGATTAAAAATATTTTTTTAGTACCAGTTGAGCATCATGTCAACGCCACAGCCTACCTGAGTATTGTTGCTGACCATCTCCATCCCTTTATGACCACAGTGTACCCATCTTCTGATGGCTACTTCCAGCAGGTTAACGCGCCATGTCATAAAGCTTGAATCATCTCAGACTGGTTCTTGAACACGACAATGAGTTCACTGTACTCAAATGGCCTCCACAGCACCAGATATCAGTCCATAGGCCACCTTTGGGATGTGGTGGAACAGGAGATTCGCATCATGGATGTGCATCCGACAAATCTGCAGCAACTGCGAGATGCTATCATGTCAATATGGACCAAAGTCTCTGAGGAATATTTCCAGTACCTTGTTGAATCTATGCCACGAAGGATTAAGGCAGTTCTGAAGGCAAAAGGAGGTCCAACACGGTACTAGTAAGGTGTACCTAATAAAGTGCCCAGTGAGTGTATATATATATAAATGAATCTGTTTGGGACTATTGGGATTCAAAGGTGTGATGATGACTGGAAATTGCAAAAAACCAAACAATTAAACTGACTTAGAATATCAACTCAGTTATATCTATGTTAAATCAATCAATCAATAACTTAACTACATTAAGTACATGACTAAACAAAATAAGTTCATTCATTCATTCATTCATTTTCATTTCGGCTTAGTCCCTTTATTAATCTGGGGTCGCCACAGCGGAATGAACCGCCAACTTATCCAGCATATGTTTTACGCAGCGGATGCCCTTCCAGCTGCAACCCATCTCTGGGAAACATCCATACACACCCATTCACACTCATGCACTACGGACAATTTAGCTTACCCAATTCACCTATACCGCATGTCTTTGGACTTGTGGGGGAAACCGGAGCACCCGGAGGAAACCCACGCCAACACAGGGAGAACATGCAAACTCCACACAGAAAGGCCAACTGACCCAGCCGAGGCTCGAATCAGCGATCAGCGACCTTCTTGCTGTGAGGCGAACGTGCTACCCACTGCGCCACTGTGAGGCCAAATAAGTTTAGATGTTTAACTGAATTTATTCATTTAAAATAACATAAAAAAATGTTTGCTTTTAGAACTGTGTATATCATTTTGTAAACTTCTGGGCCTCAAAAAAAAGTTTAGATTAGAAAAACTAAACCCAAACTATATTTAACTCAGGGGACCAGCATTTCCTTCCAGACACGTCTCTCTAAAATCCTGCTCCAATCGAATCTGAATTTCTGGCTTTGGAAACAGCTTAAACAATGCATCGCATGCTCCTTCACACCAAAATATTGTGATAATGCAATCCGCAATATAATGCTGCAACAACATGACATTTAATTGTCTGGATACCGAACAATCCTTTCAGGCAACTGAACTTTTTCCAGCAAACCTGGCGTCGGATATGGTGTGAATTTGTCTGTGCGTAAAAAAACAACAAAAAACAGTGAATATTCAATACTTCCCTGTTGTTTAGTCACCATGACCGATACCTTACTCTCCAGGCCAACAAGATTACGAATGCTAACCAGAGATAGCCCGCAGTTTGGCGCAAGTTTGTAACCTTAAAATAACAGACATGGTCAAATTCATCTGCCCTTCTTTTGAGGGTTTTTGAACGGAAAGTGGGTCATGGAGAGCTGGGAGAAGGTACTGGCATGCTGCTCACTTGGACCCAAATGAGCTGTAAAATGGCAGTAAATGGGCTTGAGAGAGAAAGAGAGTCACAAACTGGAGCCTACCAACCTACAAACAAGACTGAAAAAAGAAAAAGAAAAAAAAAGAACAGAGAGAGATGGAAAGCTCGACCAACAACCCAGCAGGGTCTCTGCAGCCATTCCTAATCTGGCTCTTTTATCCGGTCCCTGTGGTCAGTGCCATCTGTGTGGCATCCCAGACCAACACACACACTTGGAGGAGCGAACAACCTCCCAGCCTCGCTTGCTTTTCTTGGAGAGCTTTTTTGGATGTAGCTTCTCGGTTAAAAGAAAAATTGTGAGGCAGAAGGGCTGGCAGAGTCCTGACTAGTTATCCACCACATCAAAGCAGGACTCTTCCACTTGACTGGGATTTGTCTCAGCACAGATTTGGAGATGGTTGTTTTTTGTTGGCGGTGGGGGGCTGATTGTGAAGAATTCAACACACCACCTTTGAGATCCAGAGACCATGGTTTAGATGGATGAGACTGTCAATCTTTTAAACCCCAACAATGGATTTCCGGAGCTTGTTTTGGAGAATGTAGGATTTGTTTGCCGTCTGATTAATCAATTCCTAGTGATCTGATTAAATAAACACTTGCTCACTTGTGGTACATACAAAAACATACATTTGATGTGCTAATATTTTCGCTCCATTGACGCCTGGTTGCTGGTTCGCTGGTTGTGAAGTTTGCATGTTCTTCCTGTGTTCACGTGAGATTCTTTGGGTGCTCCGGTTTCCTCCACAGTCCAAAGACATGGGCTATAAGTGAGTTGAATAAGCTAAATTGTCCGTAGCGTATGAGTGTGTGTGAATTGAATTCATTTTTACCGGTTTAAATTGATATAGTATTCTTTGTGTATTACTTATTATACAATACATTCATAAAATGAACATTCAATATCATATTAATGATTCTGACATTATATTCATGCATATATAATTTAATGGGACCCATTTCAGAATTTTTATAACATTAATGCGCACCAGTTTAGTGCATTCAACTTAACTTAAAGTCTTAAAGGGATAGTTCACCCAAAATGAAAATTTACTCAATATTTACTCACCCTCAAGTTGTTCCAAACATTTATGAGATTCTTTTTTTTCCTGTTGAACACAAAATAAGACATTTTGAGTAAAGCTGAAAACCTGTAACCATTGACTTTCATAGTAGAAAAAAACAAATACTATGAAAGTGTTTAATTTTATCAGGATGTCATACAGGGGAAGTTAAAAAAGTAAAAGAGGCCAGCTTTCTTCAAAATATCTTCTTTTTGTGTTCAACAGAAGATGGAAACTCCAACAGGTTTGGAACAAGTGGAGGATGAAAAAATTATGACAATTTTTTACTATCCCTTTAAAACAGCGCTATGTGTAGCCTCTGGACTCATATCAGACATATTTGTTATAGATAATCTTATAATATAGCCTCAAATACAATAAAAATGACTAAACACGCATTTTCAAAAACTGCACTACTGTGCAATAAAATCACGTTGAGTTGAATTTTTCAGATCATAATATCTGCCTTAATATATAAGATAAGACATCCTGCCTTGCGGCCCTTGACCTTTCCAAAGTTAAGTAGTTCTGCTGCGATCCCTGCTGGTTTTTGCATACAGTATTCATCCATAAAGCTGACTCCTAATCTAATACGCACTTCAACTATCCATTCAGCGCTTTATGAGAAGGAATATTGAGCTGCTGAACACATAAAAATAGGCCATACGTACACACATGCGCATGCAGAATGGGTTGCGGGCTGGAAATAAGCGAGAAAGGAGGTGTGACAATCAGTTCTCCTTCAGCACGGCATAAGCAGCTCACGCCACCACAGCTCATTCGCTCAGCACACCTCATTACCGGGCCAAATCGCGCCTAGCTGATTGGCTGAAACCAATCAGATGGTGAAATGAGTATCTAAAGGAAGAGAGAGAGAGAAAAAGAAGCTCCCCTCTATTTTATCCCACTCCCTCTCCATCTTTTTCCCCTTTCGTGGCGCAATGAAAAATTAACTTGCCCTGTATGGCATCCTGGAAAAAAATTGCAGATGCTGAGCACACAAAAGGCAGAGCGCGAGTGCCATTACCTCAACTTAATCCTGGCTATTTTCTCAGTTTCCATTCGCCTCGCTCACCTGCAAGAGAGAGAGAGAGAGAGAGAGAGAGAGAGAGAGAGAGAGAGAGAGAATAAAACATCAAATCGGAGGCCGATCTAGAATATGAACAGATGGAAATTCATATGGATTAGCCGGAGCATCCTGGAGGGGCTGAAATCTTCATATGAGATTTGGCTAATGCATCATCAGCGTCATCAAAGCCTCACTGATGAAGTCTTCAGGGGCCGGAGGACAAACGGCCCCTTGACCTGCCATTAATGGATGTAAAAATCATTGAAAGAACAATTACAGCCTGTGCTTTACCATGACAACCAGTGTTGTTAAAGACGTTACTGGTAATTCTACAGAAAACAGCATCTGTATGTAATGGCGTAGCTAGAATTTCTGGACACTTTGGGTGCCTGTTTGGTAAAAACTTGCGTCCAAAGTGGTGAAGGGTTGTGGGGTTGGCTCCCCCTATGTAAATGGTTGCAGTCTGCACATCTCCATGAACCCTGTCCCCACCACTACAACTCTGGCCATAATACTAGTTATTAATTACTACGACTAACCCTTTAAGGTGCAAAATGTAAGGTTCTTTTCATTAGTGGTGGTATTATCTATGTTTATTGTGGGAGATATTTTGGCTACATCTCCTACAGTCTAAGATTTAAAGGTAGAAATGCTGTCACTGGGGTGGAACCTTTTGAAAAATCAAACGGGAAATCAAATTGACATCAAGCATGATGTCAAAAAACTTGCTCATTTGACCACCAAAATAACGACACAAAAAGTGTTATAAAAAAGTTGTATTCATCTGAAAGCTTCAATTCCAGAATACAAATGTACACTGGATTTTGTATCCCTACAATGCATGTAAACTACCTTGATGTCAAAACAACATTAAATTGTCATCTAACACTGGCGTCAAAAACAAGTAAAAAGTTTAGAACTGGACTGTCCTGTAATACATTTGTGATGTGTTTGTTTTGACACCAGTGTTAGAGGTCAATTTGGTTTTATTTTGACGTCAAGGTAGTCAATTGACATTAAACCGATTTGTATTTTTGACATGTTTTTATATCATTTTGATATCAAGGTGTCTGCTGGGTACACATTTGCACCCAAAAGGTCCATATTGGAAACTCAAAGCTACTTTAAATTTAAAGAGGTACACTTTTGTACGTTTCAGATGCATGGGGGTACCTATGGTAAAGACTACGTTTGAGAGGTGGACTGTACTGTGGGTCCCTTCAAGCATCTAGTCCAGGGATAGGCAACTTCGGTCCTAGAGGACCATTGTCCTGCAGAGTTAAGCTCCAACCCTAATCAAACACACCTGCCTATAGCTTTCTAGTGATGTGTTCTAGTGGTATGCTTGATTAGTGCTGGAGCAAAACTCTACAGGACACTGGCCCTCCAGGCCTGAAGTTGCCCATGCAGTCTGTTCCCCATTCCCAGCAATTACAAAATATCTGCTCAAAATATTATCAACTAACTACTACTACTAACCAACAATTTGCGAAATTCAGGGTTCTGCCCATAAGAGGTTACAACATAAAAAAATATTGTGGGAGAAATATGCTAATGAAAGAAACAGCCCAGATTTGAATAACCTTCTAGTCCTATCTTCAATAAGTTTTGATTTATTTTATATTTCAGCTGTTATTGTGGTTATAGCTTGTATTTGCAATGCTAATATTTGAATACCACTTCTTCTATTTTCATTTTTCTTGCTTCTCAAACTTCAAACTTCTTTCATGTTATATCTGTGCAAAGGCAGCCATTCAAAAGCACACGCATTGATATCAGGTTTTCAACACTGAAACACAAAGGGAAATATTTCAGTCTGAGACACAAGAAGGCTATTCTCAAAGACGATTGCAATCATGCACTTTAATAGACTCACTCCATGTACCTGTCTTCTGACCCTCACCTGCTTTCTTACCTCTTTCTGATTGAACATTCTGAGAAAAGTGCTGCTTTACTACTTGAAAGAGAGACAGAGATAGTCAGGGAGTAATAGAAAGAGATGGGAACGAAAGGACGAAAGAGAACGGAAAGCAGAGGAGAAAAAAAGAGTCCTGGTTAGTGCTCACTGTGAGGCTTATCAGAGGGCAAATAACACAGGAAAGCACTAGCGCCTGGTGCTCTCCTTCACACAGTTCCCTTCCCTCCCTTCCTCCACCCCTATTATCTTGTTCATCTCACACTAATGCCTCTCCCCCGTTCCAACAAGAACCCTCACTGAGACGCTGAGCTTTCAAAGGATTATTAGAATTCATTTGTTGATGGTAGGTGAGAGACTATTTGAGCATACCACGCATAAAAGATGTGAGAAAATCATGAGATTAACAGCCTACCGACTAATATTTCACACATGTACACACAAACGAATCTTAATTCATTGTACCAATATGGTCGCCGCCACTCCATCTTTCTCTCCTGCATGTTCTGTATGTATTTACTGGGGGATGATGAATGTCAATGCACTCTTTAACAATAGTGTCAACATTGCCAATGGTTCCACCATTTGTGAACTCCTGGGCTGCGACTCAACACTTTGTCACACCTTCTAGAGTTCCATTTTGTCGTTTTTTTGGCAACAAAATCAGCATATTAGAATGATTTCTAGTGGACCTTCATAGAAAAATATAAGACACCAGGCAACAGTGTCTTAGTGATCTTTTATAAACAAATTTCAGGAGAAGCACAAACAGATTTGACAAGGCTAATTCATTATTGACTATCATTCTATTATCCAATCAGCATAAGACTAACCTCTATAAATAGTCAAGCATGTCCTGCCTCCATTTTCTCTTGGCTTTCAGCATCCCTCCACCACCCCAACCCCACACTTTTAAACCTGATTTCTATATAAGACGGCGGCGGGTTCTGGAGACAGGCTAGATATTGCACTTGAACCCCTATCTCTATCTCTATCCTGACATGGGGAATAACATGAGTTAGGGTGTCTTTCTGAACGTGGAGCCCCCTCCACGGACAACACGTCAAATATGGATATTCTATTAAATCTGTGAGTGTTAACTCAAAACGAGCATAGGAACAAGCACAGTGTAGAACTTGACGGTATCAGAGACAGCCACTATGAGCACCTCTTCATCATCTTGCTGTCAAATAAAACAGTTGACATGCCAACTTGCAAATGTAAAACGGAAGCTTGCAACGCTTGCCCTGCCTCCGAGTTCTTCTGATTGGTCCAGTGCTTCGCAACTGACGTTGATGAGTCACACTGTGTGTAAAAGTTTAAACTATTTAACTTGTTAACTTGTTAATTTAACTTGACACAACATCTTAAAACATGCCACTCATAGGCAAGTCACTGCAAAAGATGCGAGATGTGAGCGTAACAGTCATGCGCTTTTGTCAAGCATGTGTTTACATAAACAAACATAAAGAAAAACAATGGAAAAGTAGCACATTGGAATTGAAAATTTTTATTTTTATTTACCCTAATATTTCAATTATAATGCACTGTTCAAACGGTGTCAACAGTGCAAGTGGTTCCACCATTTGTGAACTCTCGGACTGTGAGACAACACCCTTGTTCTGCAGTTTCCACAGCTTCTAGAGTAGCTTTTTGGTCCTTGATCAGTGTTAAGAGTCGTCTTTCTCTCTGTCACACAAGTTGAAGCCATTAGCAAGAGCTTCCCCATAGACTCCTCAGTTTCGAGGATCAAGGATATGACCTAGCTTGCCATGCCCTTATGAAAGCACTCCGGCGTCAGCACCGGCCCAGCAGGACTCCCCTTTTGCCCGGAAAGTGAGACATCTACCCGTGGTGGAGAGGGTGTTGTTTTCAAAGAGTAAAGGTTGAGGAGTTCACAAATAAACACATCTCAAACCAACTCCATCACAAGGCCTCAAGGACTTCCCGTGGACACAGTCGAAAAAGAAAGGGCTCCCAGAATGTAATTCCTTGTTTCACCATCGAAACAGTTTTCTCTAGAAGTTCAGGTTATTATCATTCTGTCAAAGTCAAACCCCGTCTACGCGCCTAAGTCTGAAAAGTATGAATTGGTGATATAAATGTCAACGTGGCCCAGTAATAATGGTTTTCTCATTGATTCTGAGTCACACTGGAGTGGACCAGATGACTCAAGGATTGATGGAGTTTTGGTTGAAGTTCATTCATGCACTTGTTCGGTCTACGTCGACCCATCAGAAGCTATCGATTAAAACTAAAAAACTTGAACCGGCTCACTCAAGCTCTATAAATTTGCTAGCTTTTGAAAGGCCTGCAGCAAAAAAAATGGTCACATTGAGAAGTGTAAAGACTGAAATGATTGTCTTCACAGGGATTGTTCTCTCAACTTCTTAGCTGCTGGTGAACTTGATTTAGCACCGAAAGGCTCCATGGGAAATGTAATCTCTCGAGGGGCGTGTGCCACTGGGAAATCCCTTCTGAATGCTTTTATATGGTTGGAGTGGAGCTGGATGGGAATAAAATGCTTTGAGAACATTTCAAGTGTAGCTAGGCTTTGGTATTATTTTCAGATCTTGAACATGTTAGGAAACATGAGCCGTTTCATCAATAATGCTTGTCTGATTAATTCCAATTTCTCAGCTGTGGGTGAACTTGAAAGGCTCCATGGGAATTGTCAAATTGTTGTCGAAAAATAATTTTAAGGATTTTCTAAAAGCTGAAAGAGCATTATTGCTGTATACCACCAAGAAAAAAAAAGCATGAATGTAGACAGCTTAGTTTGGTTGACCTTGTCTTCTCAGTTTAAATCTTAACTCTGTTCACATTGGGAAATTTGATCAAATAAACCAAAAATGTTCCAATTAAAATAGTTTTCTGACTAATTCCTACTTCTCATCTGCTAGCAAACTTGATTTCGGAGTCTCTATGTGAACTGTCAACTTTAGAGAGCCATTGAAGTATCCCTTTTGAAAGATGAAGAGAGCACTGTTGTGTTCTACAAGCTGAATTTTCATCTCATCATGTATAGACAGTCTAGTGCAGTTGTCCTTGCCTTCAATGTGGGAACCTTGATTATATTCGCATCAGGAAATTTGATGAAGTAAACAGAACGTGTTCCCAAAATGTGTTTTTCTGACTAATTTTTTTTTATTTTGGAGGTTCTGAGTAAACTTTCATCTATCAAATCTAATGAATTATCCCTTTTGACGGTTGAGAGCTTTGGTGCGTCAAATAAACTGGATTTCATCATTTCGTAAATAAAGATGGTTTAGTTTGGTTGCCCTTGGCTTCTGTTTGAATCCTGACCCTGTAAACATTGTGAAATTTGATAAAATAAATAAAAAATAGTCAAAAATCTGACTAATTTCTACTTCTCAGCTGATGGCGAACTTGATTTTGAAGGCTCCCAGTCATCTCTTTACAGCCACTGAGTAAGTCTGAAGGTTAAAATATATATATATATATATATATATATATATATATATATATTGCATTAGCGAAACCAAATCGCATCAATGAATATACTTGCTATGACTAAATCCCATGCATGTCCACAATAATAATAGTTCTGGTATTAAATAAGATTCTCAGTTGAGTTCCCAACATTGTTGCATTATTCACTGAAGTCATTTAAGACCCAGGCAAATTTGTATAAAATGGGAAACTATATTACATTCAAATCCAATCAAACTGGAAAGAGTGAAATAAGATTGGCTTTTGAATCTTCACCAGGAAATTACAGCAGGAAACTTGCTGAAGTAAACAGAAAATGCTTTCTGACTAATTTCAGTTCTGAAGGTTGAAGAGCATTGTTGCAATAGAGAAATGGAATTACATTAAAGGGATAGTTCACCCGAACATATTTACTCACCCTCAAGTGGTTCCAAACTTTTATGAGCTTCTTTCTTCTGCTGAACACAAAAGACGATATTTTGAAGAAAGCTGAAAAACCATTGACTTCCATAGTATAGGAAAAACAAATACTATTGTAGCTGTCTGACTGGGTAGGGGTGCCAACTTATACATTTATAAGTAAAAAAGAAAATATATATTTATAACGTCAGTGCTATATAGGATATACTAGTAGTGCTGTAACCCTAGTAGCCCTTTTGTAGAGCTAAAGACAAAAATAATTCAAACAGAACTAAATCAGGTTAAATTGCATTAAAATATTATTCAATTTAGCTTTCTTTACAATAATGCACTGTGATGCATGTTAAGGGAATGCCGGACCAACAGGTTAATGACACTGTGTTATGCTGTGTTCACACCAAACAGGGAATTAGGTGAAATTTCACAAACTAATTTCGAGAGGAGCATGTGATATAATTGATCGTGGCTGGTCCCCCATCCGTAATCATTAGCAAGCCTATCAGATCATTCCAAACTCTATTCCCATATGTTCGTGTTTGAAAGAACCCCCCATGCACCCCATCTCCCTCCTCCTCTTTCTAGATTAATCCAGGATTGGGTGACATGGTGAGAAGGGTAAAAAACGGAGCCAGCTCCAAGTGGATGGGCCTTCGAGCTTCAAGTGGGCTGTACAAACCTGGAGTTTTTATTTATTTAATGTCTTGTACATGACATGGAGTCCAATATTGTGCCTTATGAATGTCTACACCTACCCCAACCCTAAACCCAACCTTACAGTAACCAGATGTGTTTCATTAATATCTGCTCCACCTACACCACCTAAACGCAGCCTACTTGTGGATTAAGTCCCTCCCACTTGGAGGCCTCTGGGCTGCAGCGATACCTACTTGGACATGGCAGCTCAGTGGCTAGCACTGTTGCATCACAGCAAGAAGGTCGCTGGTTCAAGTCCCGGCTGGGCCAGGGTCAGCTTGGGCTCAATTATCTCTAAGCTCAGGGTTCTCTACCAGGACAGCATGCCAAACCTGCTAACATTATCAAGCAATATCTAAGTGTGAACTCTTGATGTATATTTTGTGAGTAAATTGCATACAAGTCAATGCAAACATGAGAACACAGGCAAATTACTGTCCCGCAGTTCCCGCGTTGCTGTGAAAGTGCGAAATTTGTGTTTGCTGTGAACCCAGCCATGTTTCAGCATCTATTTTTTGGTTTCAGTCACCCGATACTTCATTTTCGTGTGGACAAACAGCAAAACTGTGTTTTGAAAATACCCATGTTTGTGTGGACAGGGCCTGAACCTACCGGCTACTTTTGAATCTGGTCTAAGTTTATGATTAAAATACAATGTTAGGTCTTTTCAATATTAATGGATTTCTGATGGATTAATCTTGTCAGTTGCAGGTGAACTTGAGGCTACATGGGATGAAGAAGAAAAACCAACAACATTTGACCATGTTCACATCACAAAGTGTTATAAAATAAACAGAAAACGGTGGGCTTGATTTTGGAGGTTGACTCTTAAAGAGCCATTGAAGAAGATTTTCCGATAGATCATTGGTGAGTGAGTTTTCCCTTACCCTCATACCGTCTTTGTTTGGAAATCAGCCTTGAGCCAACTTATCAATAAAATAAACCTCACAATGCACTCGTGCTCAGGAAAGTACACTAGCTGTGTCTTTGCTTAGAGCTGCATCAGCACGCTTGTGTTTGTGAGGTAAAAAAAAATCAATCCATTTGAATCACTTTGCAGCAATGGATTTTACCAGCATTTGAGACTTTTTCTCAAACAAGACGCACGGATGAGGGTATTGACAAAGAAGTGATTTATTTTCTTGGATGTTTAGCTCAGCCACACAGATGGATTGGGATGGGTGCTTCTCAACCCGTCCACTAGAGGGAAACATAGCGCTTCAGTTTGAGAAAGCCCAGCGGGAAGAGCGCCTGATGCAGTCTTGCCACACACACACACACACACACACACACACACGCACACGCACACACACACGCACACACACACACGCACACACACACACACACACGCACACAACAAAGAGTGTTCCAAATCAACAAAGCGTGACTGTGTGGAGCCTCAGTTCAGCCACTAACTCATTTCAATCCTCAACGGGGGAAATTATGATTATTCCATTATTATTATTGTTTGTTTTGTCTAAGGCGATCGAAAAACAGAAGCATGTGTGCACATCAGATGGTCGGGAGAACAATTTGGAGGTAGAACCGTTTAATACTTGAAAGCCGGGTATTATTGTATTTTTACGGAAGTTGATTGCGACAATACAAGGAATCTCGGGAGATTTTGGGCTCTCTGTGATGGAGCTTTTCTCTTCTAACATGCTAACATGTCCTTTTTAGGCCCTGCATATGTGCCAATGCTCTCTGTAACAAGGGAGCACTTACTATAACATGCCGGCGGGCCCTTGTAGAACAGACAGAGTCCCATCTGTTAGGAATGGAGTCAGTATGTGTGTGTGTGTGTGTGTGTGTGTGTGTGCACTTTTTTTTCTGGTTTCACGGTACTTACACTTAAATGAAGACCTCATTCAGATGGAGGATGGTCACTTTTTGAGAGTCGAGTAGCTTGTTGCGACAGGTGCCAATGCTCATCATGTCATTGTACATGTATGGGCAGTTGCAAGATAACTGACTTCTCCATCTACATGAACTTCTGGGCAGACCCAGCTATCAGGGAACGTTCTTGTAACTTTGGCTAACGTTCTCTAAAGCAGTGTTTCCCAACCTTGTTCCTGAAGGCACACCAACAGTACACATTTTCAACCTATTCCTAATTAAACACAACTGAATCAACTGATCAAAATATTAGAAGAGATTCCTAAAACTCAAATGAATGGGTCAGATAAGGGAGACATCCAAAATATGTACTGTTGGTGTGCCTCCATGAACAGGGTTGGGAAACACTGCTCTAAAGGTTCTCCCAAAGTTATCAAAAAAACGTTCTTGCATAATGTTTGTAGAATGTTTCCTTAATGTTATTTGTAATTAATAAAAGTTAAACTAAAAACGTTAGCAAAAAAACATTGATCTTAGCAAGTTAACCAAGCAATATTTTTAATACAACGTCTAAAAAACTGGATGCTTTAAACGTTCTAATAACGTTCAAGCAAAACGTTTTTATTTATGAGAACATTTTTATAATGTAAAATAGTTTGCTGGGGAGGTGGGCAGTAACGAATTACATTTACTTTGTTACATTTACTTGAGTGTAATATTTAGATAACTTGTACTTTACTTAGCTACATTTGGTGCTGTTCCTCTGTTACTGTCAAGTGGTAATACATTTGATATTTTTTAATTCCACTTAAGTCTTGTTCACATTGTGCGATTTCAGCCACCATTTGGTCGTCTGATACAAATTTGGGAAGATTCCTGTAATCCTAGGCTAAAATCTGTGGTCTTTGATTGTTGGTTTGACATGTTCATAGACAGCTGCTTTAATGGCGCTTCGATCAGATTTTCCCTTCGATTAAGTTCTGGCAGATTCTGAAGATTTAGAACTCTTTCCTGCAGTGTGACAAGACAAGTACCAATAGGAGCAAAGAATCTGATGATGCAATCAACGCGATAACTTCAAACCAGTGCAGGAAAATAACAAAACAAGCAAAAATACCAATTGTATCTGTCTGCGAATTGCAAGAGAGGGGCGTAACAGGGGGTGTAACTTGAAATTATCAAGATTCCATTGAACAATGCGAGATGTCACAACGAGATGTAGTCAGCAAGATGGCAGAATCAATCGTTTTCAGAGAACATCTTCTGCAAATGTTTTCATGCGTTGCCAAATTTATCTACAACCTATTCATTTGATATATTATTAAGTTCATTCATTTAGCAACTCCACACGCTGACTTCTTCACCCATTTTGTCATGACCATTTGTTAGCCTACTCGGCATTGCCCCTGTTGTTGCAAATAACAGTACAATGGCGACATTGGTACAGTACAATGGTACAGCACCATCTTGCCAACAACATAGTTTTTACGTGTGGGTCATGATAAGTTATGCCCCCTTCATGTTACTCCCCTTTTTTGCAGTCCACTGATAGACCCTACTCTAAAAAAATAACGCTACAGTTTTTTGTTTATGTTTGCCAGGAGGTATTATTTGAGAATTCGGAATAGTAAAAGTGTCATGGATGGATGTTGTTAAATTCCGCGACAGTTTTCCTGCATACCCTTGTTTGAAGTGTCTTCTTACATTAAAGAGTTCACACTTAGCTGATGCTTAATAGGATAAAGGTGTATTTGGCATGCTGTCCTAGAAGAGAGCCCTGAGCTCGGAGGATCCTCGAGCCCGGGGATCCCCCCTGTTAAGTCAGGAGAGATGAGAGTCTGGGCTCAGGTAGGTGAGGCGTCATGGTGAATGGGGGGATTCTTCAAAATCGAAGAAAACTGAGGTAAGGTGAGTAGACTATTTATGTGCGTTTGAACTCATCTGATTGGTTGGTCATGCGATTGTTAATGCGAAACCAGCCGTGGTCAATCATCTGCACATGATCCTCTCGAATTTGTTTATAAAACATCACATGTAACATGGGAGCCATGTTTGTTGAGTCTGACATGCTACAATCATTTATGATTATTAAAAACTGCACAGTATGACGGCTTTAGTTCATACGACTTGTTTGCAAGTCTCGCAAGATGTTGAAGAGGCTCCTATATACGCATCTCCGCCTTTTTGGTAAAATTTACTGTTCAACTTTTGTTCTTTGTTACATTGTGTACATGCAGACTTTGACAAGTTTGTTGTCAATGTGAAAAAGACTGTACAACATCTGGTCTGTTTGAGAATTTATTGCAAATGGCACGCTATGGGATGTTATTGTGCCCTAAAGTAGTGTGTGATAGCTAAGCCAAGTAGATTGAATTTATTTATTTTTTATTCTAACCAATCAGATCAGAAGTAACTAGTAACTAGCTACTTTGAGTAGCTTCTCCTTCGGATATTTCTTTACACTTACTCAAGTAACTATTAAGATTGTTACTTTAGCTTGAGTACAGATTATGGATACTCCACCCACCCCTGCTTCTGGCATGAGCTGACTGACCATTTACTGTTGACAGAGAGAAAGGGAAGAGATAAAGCGGCTTCGGCCCTGCTCATTTGCTTTGCAAGCATGGCTCATGCTAATGAATGTGATGATAATCGCTTGATGCTCAGCTTTCATCTCGCTGAGATGATAGCTGTGAAGTTATAAAACAACTTATGTTTTTATCTGTCGTTTATTTTCCAAGAATTAACATTTGAAAGGTAAAGCAAATGAAATTAATCAGGAGGCATAACACTGAATAACAAAAACTGAAATTACTGAAATGAAAGGTCAGGGCTGTTTCTGCGCATTGGTTCTACTGATGAAAGCACCAACTTTCCCCGCTAATCAACTCGTCTACTGAAAACTACAGAGGCCCTAAGGGGACACGGTGATGAAAAACATAGGATGAAAAATATATTAGTCTTTTTCACAAGGCTTTTGTGTACCCTCAAGACAAGCATGATAAGCACTTGATATCTAAATATCTGATAATTTTGATAATATTTAGTAATTATCAAACAAGTGCTTTTTGCAGCCTGTGCTTGTTGGAAATGCATGCATCAGCCTACATTTTTGTGACAAAATACACAGCGTAAAACATAATACTGAAAAAATACATAGCTCCGGGTAAGCTTTGTTGGACATTTCAGATGACAAATCTACTAGAGTGTGCTGTCTTCTTTTTTGCGAATCTGAAATATGTTATTTATTCTACATTTTGTTGTACATTTCAGATACACATCCTTATTAAACTTGTCTATAAGAAGGCGGGGCTTGTCCTTATTATTTATGTTTTCAATCTGCTATACTTTTTTAGATACTATTCATCTAGTACTATTGAACATACTATGTACTTGTCAATAGATAAACTGTAATAACAACATGTACCTACACTGTAAAAATTATTATTTAGTTTAAAAAGTGAGTAAACCTGTTGCCTTAAAAGCGACAAGTTTACTTTATTTAAAAAAAGCGAGCAAACCTGTTGCGGCTTGTAACTGTTAAGTTGAATAAACCTAATTTTTTAGCATTTGCACAAAGCTTATTTATAATTTATTAATTCTTTTAAGGCAACTGGTTTACTCAATTTGTTAATTTAAAAGCTAAACTAAACCCTTCCCTAAACCCAACCAATAATGTTTTCAAAAGCAAACGTATCAAAAAGTGCACTGCAGTCATGTTTTCTCTTTTGTGGAACCATGCTTCACCAGACTTAAACCCAAGCACTCTGCATCACAACTACAACACCGTACTAATCAAGTGAGCTAGTAAATAAACTGACCACAGCAGAAAAGTTGTCCATTTGGTGTGCAGAACTGCACAAAAATCATCCTTTATTCACCCATAATATGTCAATGTAAATATCATTAGTGCAAAAAGGAACAAATGTTGTTGGTGCAACA
Organism: Danio choprae; assembly: GCA_903798125.1. Lineage (NCBI taxonomy): Eukaryota > Metazoa > Chordata > Actinopteri > Cypriniformes > Danionidae > Danio > Danio choprae. The sequence goes on along the minus strand of CAIGQW010054212.1, from coordinate 5,663,709 downwards.
AACATTGCAGTGCCCCGTAGGGTTCATTTTAACTACAAATTGCAGTCAAATGTATGTTTACGTACATTGTTGTGGTTTTATTGGCCTGTGTTGACTTTGTATTGAATAATATGTTCTGCACTCAAAAAATTACTTTTTTCTGCTTGTTCAAACTATTTATTTGAGGTTTTTTCGGTACAACTTAATTATTTTATGTTCAATCCACTTAAATTTGTCAAAACGACTAAGTTAACTTAATCAACTTGTGTTTGACACCATGAAGGAATTGTGTGGAACCCAGTAATGTTCAAAGAAGAGTATAAGAACATCAAATAACTTTGCAATGTACGCTCATTTTACTCACTCATTATGAAATTACAGACATCAAAAGCCTTAAAATAATATTGAAGTGAAATTCCATGTTCAACAATTAATACATATTAATATATCTCCGTTTAGGCGTCACGGTGGCTCAGTGTAGTGGCTCAGTGGTTAGCACTGTCGCCTTATAGCAAGAAGGTCACTGGTTCGAGTCCCAGCTGGGTCAGTTGGCATTTCTGTGTGGAGTTTGCATGTTGTCCCTATGTTCACGTGGGCTCTGGGTGCTCTGGTCAGGGGCGTTGCCAGCAATTTCGGGCCCTTTGCACAAGTGTTTTAAGAGGACCCCCCAAAAGGAAAAGTCAAGAGGGGGGATTGGGTGAAGTGGGGGTGGTATGATAGTGACGTTATCGATCTCCAAAGAGAAGAGAGGGGGGGTTGGGGGGAGGGGGGGTGGTTGTTGTGGATAGTGCCGTTAGCGATCTATGTATGATAGTGACATTATGACATTAGCAATCTCCAAAGCGAAGAGCGGGGGGAGGGGGTTGGGGCTGGGTCAGTTGACATTTCTGTGTGGAGTTTGCATGTTCTCCCCATGTTGGCATCGGTTTCCTCCGGGTGCTCCGGTTTCCCCCACAAGTCCAAAGATATGCGCTATAGGTGAATTGGGTAAGCTAAATTGTCCGTAGTGTATGTGTGTGAATGGGTGTGTATGGATGTTTCCCAGTGATGGGTTGCAGCTGGAAGGGCATCCGCTGCGTAAAACATATGCTGGATAAGTTGGCGGATCATTCCACTATGGCGACCCCATATTAATAAAGGGACTAAGCCGAAAAGAAAATGAATGAATGAATGTATGAGTTGGTGGTTCATTCCGCTGTGGTGACCACTGATAAATAAGGGACTAAGCTGAAGGAAAAGGAAATATCTCCATTATCTCCGTTTTGTCAAGTATCTCCCACTGGCACATGTCAGTGAAAACCTCAATCCTGAACGAGGATTGGTTTCAGGACCACGGAGAGCAGCACAGAAAACTGGTCAAACCGTTCATTACTCAAGACTTAACCACATACCGCACCTCGTCTCCTTATTTTTAACGGATAAATGCAGTTTTTTTCCTCTCCCTCCATTACCTTCAAACTTGGAAGGTAAAATTCTCATTAAGCACCACTGATGGGAACAACCAAATGTAAAACTTGCGCTGTTTTGCATTTCACAGGTTTGTTTGATGTTTTCATTTTTACCCATTGCTTTTCTCTCTCTCTCTCGCTGCATTTGGATGATTGTAGCAGCAGAGAAGAGTGAGAATCATATGTAGGCTTTAAAACAGTCTCTGCATGGTACAGATAGTGGAGAGAATTAACGTCCATTTCACGGTGTCGCAACCGCAGCCGGACAGGGCCAAAAAGGTGTGCCTCAGTCTGCCAATGAGGAGTAAAAAAAAAGAAAAAAGAGACGAGCCGGCCAGGAGAACTGGGTAATTGTGCTGCTCTGAAGTGCAGGTAGGTGTGCAAATTACCAAATGTGGCGTGTTAAGTCCATTCGCCGGGGCTCCATCATTGTCACGCGTGTCCAAGTTTGGCGACAGAATATTATGTCCATTTTGTGGTTTGGCTTTGGCACGGATGGTCAGCGCTTAAGCGTTTGGAACAGGTGCAACATCTCCACTGAAACACCCTCAGCCAGCTGGAGGAATTCATTTTTAACTTACCCCTGTCATGGAAACCATTGTTAATGACTAAATTAAGCCCAAGATGTTTGCATTAAGCACTTATTCTTGGCATCATTCATGTAACATAAAAAGCTCGTACATAATCAAAACCATTATATACTTGGAAATCTCTACCTCAAACAGTTTTATTTTTCAATACACTGTAAAAAATGTAATGACAAAAAGTTAAGACAACAAATATTTTTATGTTGCTTTATCTCATTTTTAAAAAATTAAACAGGTTTCAGCTAAATTTGTTTAAGTTCTACAAAGTTTAACTCAATATTTTTAGTCAGTTTGATTGATGTAAGTTGAGACCGGGACCTCTGTTTAACATCAGTGTTGTACAGTATATTACGCTACAAAAACCTTGTAATAAACAGCCAGTGCAAATTCTGTTATTTTAATTCAATTCATCTTTATCTCTATAGCGCTTTTACAATATAGATTGTGTCAAAGCAGCTTAACAAAGAAGTTCTAGTAAATTGACACTGTGTCAGTCCAGTTTTCAGAGTTGAATTTCAGTTTAGTTCATTTCAGTGTGGTTTAATTTTCAAAGCTGAAAGTCCAAACACTGAAGAGCAAATCCACTGTTGCGCAGCTCCAAACCAAGCAAGCCAGTGGTGAGGAACAAAACTTTCCAAACCAATTGACGAAAGTGAAGGGGAAAAAAAAAACCTAGAGAGAAACCAGGCTCAGTTGGGCACGACCATTTCTCCTCTGGCCAAACTTCTTGTGCAAAGATACAGTCATTTTACAGATTTATTTCTCTATATATTATTTCTTATTCATTATATTATTTCAAACTACTAAAATGTCAATATGGCGGTTCACTCCGCTGTGGCGACCCCAGATTAATAAAGGGACTAAGCCGAAAAGAAATTGAATGAATGAATGAATGAAAAATGCCAATAAAAGTCACTTAGTTAAACTTTAGAGTTGAATTTTCAATATCAAAAGTCGACAGAGCAGAGATCATCATTCCATAATGCACTTCACAACCGTAAATAAACATAAAACTTTATTTTTATACATTTTATTTTAAATATATATATAATTTACACTTTTCACATATATAATGTTTTCTAAAATGATTTAAAATTTACACAATTATCTTTCAAAAAAAAATATAAAATTAATTTTCTTTTCGGCTTAGTCCCTTTATTAATCTGGGGTCGCCACAGCGGAATGAACCGCCAACTTATCCAGCATATGTCTATGTACTGCATGTCTTTCGAATTGTGGGGGAAACCGGAGCACCCGGAGGAAACCCATGCGAACACGGAGAGAACATGCAAACTCCACACAGAAATGCCAACTGACCCAGCGACCTTCTTGCTTTGAGGTGATTGTGCTACCCACTGCGCCACCGTGCTGCCCCTATATAAAATTATAAATATGCTATTAAATTGAATGTATTAATTATATGATATTTCAATAATGCTAAAACGTCCAGTATTACAGAAGCCTGAAATTCATGTGCCACTTTTTTTTTAACTCCTCTTTTCAAGTCATTAGCCCCATTCTCTCGCTCTCCATAACTGACACCTTTCTTTCCAGTGATGCATTGCCTTTATTTAAGAACGTGGCACAGAGGCGTCCGCATGAAAGATTGCAGCATGTCGGGTCGAAGCCGAAGGGCTGGCGAAAAATACCCGCCGTACCGACTAGGCCTCCGTCAGCAAGGTGATTGCCACCACAGGGAGCGACAGCCTGGGCCACGCTGGGAAAAAATGACCCGCTGCTTGACACATATAATGGGCCAAACAGAGATACCAAGACAAAGGTAGTAAATGTCCTGCGATTCCCCTCAAGGCCTCTTCTTTTTTGGCATGTCAGAGTCTTGGCTCGTCATGTGGCGGAGATTCGACTGGACTTACTGAAGCTTGTAGGTCTGGAAGGTCGACAGGTTTGTGGCGCCAACATGTCAGACTGAAAAGGGACGAAATGACGGGGAAAAAAAAATTGCTTGTGAAATCTTGAGGAAAGAGTATGTATGTAAGGAGAGCCTTGAAAGCTTTTCTAATAATGGACTAAAATATACTGTTGAAGTCAGAATTATTAGCACCTCTGCATATTTCGTTCCCCAATTTCTGTTTAACGGAGAGATTTTTTCCCAACGCATTTCTAAACATAATAGTTTTAATAACTCATTTCTAATAACTGATTTCTTTTGTCTTTGCTATGATGACAGTACATAATATTTTACTAGATATTTTTAAAGATACTAGCTTGAAGCGCAATTTTAGGGTAATTAGGCAAGTCATTGTACTGTATAACAGTGGTTTGTTCTGTAGACAATCGAAAAAAAATATATATAAGGGGGTTAATAATATTGACCTTTAAATGGTTTAAAAAATAAATAAAAACGGCTTTTTTCCTAGCTGAAATAAAACAAATAAGAAGAAAAAATATAATAGGAAATACTGTGAAAAATTCCTTGCTCTGTTAAACATAATTTGGGAAATATTTAAAAAAGAAATAATATTAAATAATTAAATAATAATTTTGACTTGCTAATCTTGATAAATGATAATTTTGACAACTGTATGTAAGGAGAGCTTTGAAAGCTATTCTAATAATGGACTATAATATTATATATCAATATTATATTATATATAAAAGTATTATTAAGGCCATTGCTCATGGTGGAAAATCCTGAGTTTATAGATTGTCTTTTTTCTGAGGGCAAGTAGTCTTGATTATGTTTTACTGAAGTGTTCTTTCTTTCTTTGCTTTCTTTCTTTGCTTTAAGTTCTGTTTTGCAGATTCTGAATGAACGTTTATTGTCATAATTGTCTTGGTTGTCCACTTTATAATATACTTAAGATTTGCATTTTATATTGCATTTCTCTCGTTGTGAGGTTTCTTGTTTGAAGAAGAAAAGAGCAAAAATAAATATGTTTGAAAGATGTTGTGTTTACTTGGAGTTGAACTTGAACTGATGTTTTTTTCTATGGTGTTTCAATATCAAATGAGGGATTTCATCTTAGTCGAACCAATGCTGATTTTGTGACCATTTTGATTGGTTCGTCATCTTCGAAATGTTGTGGTGTAAATCTAAATTAAAATCAATGTTAAATTTCAATGGCAAATGACATGTAACGTTGGCCTCAAGAAACACATCAAAAATCGATTCATTAATCAATTAATGACAGGACTTGTTTTTTGACGCCAATGTTACATGTCAATTTAATGTTGCTTTGACATCAAGGTAGTTTAAATCCATTGTAGTGTCAATTTGTAATTAAAGCTTTCAGAAGAATAAAACTTCTCATATTATAACACTTTTTATGTCGTTATTTTGGTGGACAAAATGGCATCAGTGTGTGGATGTCAAATAGACGTCAAGATTTTGACATTAAATTGATGTAGTTTTGACATCAACGTGCCCGATAAATATTGTTATTGTATTTGGATTTGCTCTTTTCTTGCACTGTACAGAACGTCTGGGGTCTAACAAGAAACTGCCTCAGTCTTTCTCCTTAAAATGTAACATTTACTACAAACAGCTGCCCCAGTTGTCTTCAAAACCTCTTTGCCGTATGGTCTCTGAGAAGTCCTGCATTTGACTCTCTTCCAAACTTGCCATTTCTTTGTAATATTTATTAGCGTGAAATGTGTCTCTCAGTGTAAACTCTCAGTGTACCTCAATGTACAAGAATTTTGTGTTTTTCAGACACATCCAACGTATTACAGAAATCCCCAAATCCCCTATCCAACAATTGATTTCTGCGCAAAGGCTCAAAGATTTCCTTAAAGTTATATTTAAGTAACGAGACCGCTTCCTTCTGTCATTTCGATTGAATGAATAATCGAAAACCACCATAGATGCTGTAAAATCCGTTGTGCTCTTTATACCTCAAACCGCAAGGCAGAAAAGAGCTATTTAACAGCGCCACTGATATTGCAGTCACATCTCCAACAAGGTTACTGCTATCAGTTTGCCAATTGTCAACATATTACCCTTACGCCACCATCTATTTTGAGACAACTATATGTGACTGGAATAATAGCGTCGTAACTGTCTTTTCGGGTGACATACGTCTCGCATTACAATTCCGCATGCTTTGACATTGGAAGGAAGAAAAAAAAATTAAAAACACACTTGTCATGACAATCTGTTATATGCGCTGTCACATTGAAAAGATGGATGCCTCCAAGGTAATGAATCTGACAGCTAGAGGTGTAAAAGAGAGAAAGAAATAAAACAAATACTTACTGACACCATCTCGGCCCGGGTCAGAGGCACGTCTATCAGGAACGGCGGTCCGAATGCGCCAGGCAGCGTAGCTCAGCTGTGAAATTAGAGCTCACACCGTCCCGAGACATTCCCATGCTGCAAAGCGTCCATCTTTCCTCCAGTCGACCTTCTTGAAAATCACAGCCCTGTCCTTCTCGTGCTCGGGAGAGAGGGGTGTCAGTCATGAAATCGGAATTGAAAGAGCGCCGCTGGGGCCACCTGTGGATGCCACGTATCAAAAGATGTCAAGATCTCTATTTGTGCCACGGCAGGCCGGTATGACGGTGGAAGTGAATTCTGCACCCTGTTGGTTTTGAGATTTGATAGAGTGCTTGTACACACTCAGAGCTGTCTTCTAGTCTGTTCAAATGCTGCTCGGCGTTTGTTTGTTTTTTTGAGTCTGAGAGCTTCTAGTTGCGTTTGACGAAAAACAAGGAGTGGGTTTGTTAGCGCGTCTTACAGTTTGATCAAAGGAGCACTGGAATGAACGCTCGCTTTGGCCTAAAATGGAAATGGTGTCATTGTTTACTCAGCCTCACATTGTTAGAAACCTGTTTGGCTGTGGAAAAGCAGATATTTTGGAAAATCAGAACCAATTTGTTGCTATTTAGTGTGAATTATGTAGTTCTTAAACATTCAATGACTTTAATAACAATAGAATTACGTAATAATTTACTCATTTCATTCCAATCCCATCAGACACTGATATAGATGAAGGTGTTATGAATCAGATGTATCTCTTCATCTAAAAATTTCATAACTTTTCCTTTGAAAAGTTTATAATAATGTATCATAAGTGGTTTAATCGAAGTCATGATATTTTTTTGACAATTAATCGTGTTTATATGTCTGTGTAAATGAAAGTAAATGGGGTCCAATGATCAAAAACATTTCTTAAAAAACAAAATAAAAATAAATATTTATAGATATTTACTCACCCTCACTTGTTTCGAACCTGTACCTGTGGAATGGTAAGAGGTTATTTTTGAAAATAGAGAAATGTTTATTTCGCCATGTAATGAAAGTCAATGGGGTCCAAAGTTCAAAAGCAGTCCTTCTCAAACAAACAAACAAACAAACAAAAAGAAACAGACAAGTGTTTATTTCTCCATGTAATGAAAGTCAATGGGGTCCAATGTTCAAAAGCAGTCCTTCTCAAACAAACAAACAAACAAAAAGAAACAGACAAATGTTTATTTCTCCATGTAATGAAAGTCAATGGGGTCCAATGTTTAAAAGCAGTCCTTAACAAACAAACAAACAAACAAACAAACAAACAAACAAACAAACAAGTGTTTATTTCTCCATGTAATTAAAGTCAATGAGGTCCAACCTACAAAAGCATTCCATCTCAACAAACAAATAAACAAAAAATCTGAATAAATTTGATGCTATATTTTGTAAATTATCTAAAGTTCTTTGACATTCAATGACTTTAATAACAAGACAACTATGTAATCATTTACTCATTTCATTCCAATCCCATCAGACATTGATATAGATGAAGGTATTATGAATCAGATGTATCTCTTCATCTAAAAATGTCATAACTTTTACTTTGAAAAGTTCATAATAATGTATCATAAGTGGATAAGTAGTTTAATCGAAGTCATAATATTTTTTTAGACAATTGATCGTGTTTATGTCTGTGTAAATGAAAGTAAATGGGGTCCAATGATCAAAAACATTTCTTAAAAAACAAAATAAAAATAAATATTTATAGATATTTACTCACCCTCACTTGTTTAAAACCTGTATCTGTGGAATTATTTCTCCATGTAATGAAAGTCAATGGGGTCCAAAGTTCAAAAGCAGTCCTTCTCAAACAAACAAACAAACAAACAAACAAACAAACAAACAAACAAAAAGAAAATTCATTTTCTTTTTGGCTTAGTCCCATTATTAATTTGGGGTCGCAACAGTGGAATGAACCGCTAACTTATCCAGCTTACGTTTTACACAGCGGATGCCCATCAATGGGAAACATCCATACACACTCATACAGATAATTTAGCTTACCCAATTCACCTATAACGCATGTCTTTGGACTTGTGGGGGAAACCAGAGCACCCGGAGGAAACCCACGCGAATACGGGAGAACATGCAAACTCCACACAGAAATGCCAACTGACCCAGCCGAGGCTCGAACCAGCGACCTTCTTGCTGTGAGGCGACATTGCTACCCACTGCACTACCGCGCCTAAAACAACAACTGTGTGCAGGTCTTCTAGACACTATATCAGCAGAATGAAAAGCCTAATCCATATATACGTAATCTAAATATTGCCAGAATGAACCCCTGAGCAATGTTTCAACAAAATTATTCAGCCTAAGCCTTGCGTAATGGCTAAATCGATGGATAGAGCTTTACTGTCATTCCTTTTTTTTGGTAGGAAAAGAGAGCACGGCCTCTCCCAAACACAGCCACGAGTCGAAACATGATTAATAAAATATCGGCGAGGGTTAGAGAGATATGAAGGCAGGAAATTAAACACACTAATGCCAAAGAGAGAGCGAGAGAGAGAGGAAAGGGTGATCAGGACTTAATTAAGGACTTTTGCGAAGGCCATGGTTCCAGGCGATGGATATACTGTCTTGCTGACAACAGTGATGAGACGGGGGATTATGGGGGCACGGTGACCGAGAGGGAATTGGAGACCCTTGCACTCCGCAAAAACCATCCATTATGAAGTACGGCTTCGGAGGACGGATAATTAGCAAAGCCCTTATGTTGACGCGTTGTAAAGTGCTTTACCTCGGCCATACACGGGCTGGAATACCAATAATTGGGTAAATGGCGGCACTAGAACTCGGAGTGAGAAATAAGATCAGTGTAATTTCTTCCTGCTTTGGCAGACGAGAGCGCGTTGCGGCAGAGTCTCAAGTTGGCTCTGACCTCAAGAGGAAAGTAGTTGGAAGAGTTTCTGAGAGAGTCTTGGAGGGGGTGATCCATTTTTTTTTGCGGTAAAAACTGTTTGTGTGTTTTTTTAGCCTGGTTTCGTAATATCAGTTTCTTTTCATATATAAAATACCTCCTGCGCAATTAAAAGCGCATTGCAAAATATAGCATATTATATTTAGCCGAGACAAAACAGCGACTCGTTTCCCCTCAGTTCAGTGGAGGATCCCTCTGGAGACCTGTAGAGAGAAAAAATTGCCCATCGCTGCCGTACATCTACGCTGAGCTATTTAGATTCACATTTATAGCACAGCGGTGTCAAGGTTAGTCCTTAAACAACGATTACTCCAGACTCTTTATACACACATTTCTCACATTTGTGCTCGGCACTTGCACTGCTCAAAACTCTTCTTTTTTTGTTGTTAAGATTAAGTGTACAAGTTTGCTTGCCAGCACATCTCTGTTTCCTGAAGGGTGCAGGCTGTAGACTTTGTTTTCGTGAACGTTTGGTGAATTAAATGCAGACAATAAACTGTAAGGATCAGAGTCAGCCAGTAATTGATTGTAGATTATGTTGTTATTTTTAATTAGCAAATGTGTGTTCATTAGCCACATTAGACTTACTGTATGAATATCCATGTGTTTAAAGCAGGGGTGCCCAAATTTGTTTTTATGAAGGGCCAAAAACCAAACTTGATTGAGGCTAGCAGGCCGAATGTAAATATAGTTGCCATGAGTAATTTCCTAATTTATTTAATTATATTTAAAAATGACTAAAAAACATTGCTTCATATTAACTAATACAGTATTTTACATTGTATAATGAACGTATTACAGTAAAAACAAAACAATCTCATTTATAACAGAATATATATACTTTTTTTGTAGCTCAGCAATATAACAAAAGAGGTTATGTAAAAAAAGGTTACATCAAATTAGAAATAACGATCTCTGTGTTAAAGGCATTCGCCCCAACACTCTCCATCATTCTCACTCTCCTCTCAGATGGGATGGTGGGCCAAATCAAAGCTTACAATGGGCCAACGTTGGCCTGCGGGCCTTACTTTGGGCATCTTTGGTTTAAAGGGATGAAATTGTATAATCATTTACTTACCTTTACTTGTTTCAAAACTCAGAACACACAATAAAAATATTTTGAAGAAGGCTGGAAACCTGTAACCATTGACTTCCATAGTATTTGATTGTCCTACTATGGAAGTCAATGGTTACAGGTTTCCAACATTCTTCAAAATATCTTCTTTTTGGGTTTACCAGAAGAAAGAAACTCACAAAAGATTGTAACCACTTGATGGTGAGTATATAAAATTTTTGGGTGCACCCTGTAATCTATATATCAGATTTCTCTCTAATAAATCATTTGGTAACACTTTAAAATAACGATCCATTAGTTAATGTATTTACTAACATGAACAAACTATTAGTAATACATTTATTACAATATTTGTTCATCTTTGTTAATGTTAGTTGATGTTATTTAAGTTAAATAACGTTAGTTCATGTCAACTCATGGTGGATTAACTAATAATGATTTTATTAATGCATTAGTTCATGTTGAACTATGATTAATAAATGCTTTACAAGATTATTTAACTTAGTTCAAGTTATTAAATACATTACCTAATGGACCATTATTCTAAAGCAGGGGTGCCCAAACTTTTTCGTATAAAGGGCCAAAAACCAAATATCATTGAGAGCCGTGGGCCGAAGATAAATATAGCAAACTATTTTACATTTAAGTTGCCATGGGTAATTTCCTAATTTATTAGAAAACATTACTTTAAACCGTATAAATTGATGCAGTATAACATATAAAATGATAGGTTATTGCAATAAAAACATGAACAATCACATTTATAACACAGTGGAGTTCAATGCTCAATACACTAGTCAAGCAGAATCTGCCTTTGACTTGATTTGTCCTCTATCCGTTGGGTGACAGTACATTTAATCTAAATCTGATTATTTTATACCATTTAATTGAAACATTTAATTTCATTTAACTTTTAACAATAAACCAAAATGTTGCATTAGATTTGAATTGACAATCTCTAAACCATCTCTGGCCTCACGGTGGCGCAGTGGGTAGCACATTCGCCTCACAGCAAGAAGGTCGCTGGTTTGAGCCTCGGCTGGGTCAGTTGGCGTTTCTGTATGGAGTTTGCATGTTCTCCCTGTGTTGGCGTGGGTTTCCTCTGGGTGCTCCGGTTTCCCCCACAAGTCCAAAGACATGCGGTATAGGTGAATTGGGTAAGCTAAATTGTCCGTAGTGTATGAGTGTGATGGGGGTGGATGGATTGTTTAAAAGAAGTGGGTTGCGGCTGGAAGGGCATCCGCTGCGTAAAACATATGCTGGATAAGTTGGCGGTTCATTCCGCTGTGGCGACCCCAGATTAATAAAGGGACTAAGCCGAAATGAAAATGAATGAATGAATAAACCATCTCTATCATTCTTCCTCTCTTCCCAGATGGGATGGTGGGCCAAATCAAAGGTTACCATTTTCCAACTTTGGCCTGCGGGCCCTAGTTTGGGGATCTCTGTTCTAAAGTGTTACCAATCACTTTTATAAAAACATGATTTTACTTTTTTAAAACTTTTTTTAATTGTCTGAATGAGTAGACCATTTTTTGCAGATTCTTAAATGATTCAATATTAATGTCATTGAGTTCCTAAAAGCGACATCAAAATATAACATCAGCTGTACAAATGAAGCTGCCAAATGATCAAACGATGTAACCGCATGAATTATTCATTCCCCAGTGCATGCTGGGATTAGTGAGAATGGGACCACAGAGTTATGTTTTTTCCGGTTTAAGTGTGTCTGAACTTGCATAAAAAATGCATTAATCCAACTCACCTGCTGTGCTGGGCCAACTTTAAAAAATATATCAGCAGACAAGCTGCGTCTAGATGCATGGCTTGTGTTTTTGAAGGAGAAAAGAATGTCAGAATGGTTTGTAAGCAAAACATTTTGGACTTTTTCAAAGTGTAAAGGCCTGTTCATGGCAAGAATTATAAACTAAGGGTATATTTTCTGCTATTTCTATTTTTACTGCAATTTCCTAAGCCTATATAACTAGATTGAGAGTATAGTTCCTAGCCATATTGGCCTAGAAAAAAGCAGCTTTTCATTTTCTGTTGGTTTAAATAGAAAAATTATTGAAACTCTTTGGTCATTTTTTAACGAGATGCTAATGGTCTAATCTGATTCAATTATTTATGCTAAGCTAATGTTTATTGTTTATCTCAAGGGTAGTTTTCCTTTAAAAATATCACTTTGTTGCTAACATTCCTTGCAAACTAGTTTACAGCATTCATTGAGGTCTTTGGTAATTTTTGAGCACGATGCTAATGCTAATGGTCTAATCTGATTCAATGATTTATGCTAAGCTAAAATCGCTTCAACCAAACTCGGAGACTGGCTGAATGGATTTAAGAATGGTAAAACTCAATTGTTTATCTCAAGGTGAGTTGCAAAATGAGCCTATAGTATTTCCAAAAATAAGTGTTCATTTAAAAACATCGCTTTGTTGCTAACATTCCTTATGAACTAGTTTACATCATTCATTGACCTCTTCTGGTAATTTTTGAGCGAGATGCTAATGGTCTAATAAGATTCAATGATTTACGCTAAGCTAAGCTAAAATCACTCCCACCAGACTCTGAGACTGGTTGAATGGATTCAAGGATGGTAAAACTCATCTGTTTATCTCAAGGGGAGTTGCAAAATGAGCCTACAGTATTTCCCCTCAAAAAAGTAGAGTGTCCCTTTAAAAACATCACTTTGTTGCTAACAGTTCGTGCAAACTAGTTTTCAGCATTCATTGAGGTCTTTGGTCATTTTTGAGCAAAATGGTAATGGTCTTATCTGATTTAATGATTTATGCTAAGCTAAAATCGCTCCCACCAGACTTGGAGACTGAATGGATTTGAAGCTGAATGGATTTAAGGATGGTAAAACTCAATTGTTAATCTCAAGGGGAGTTGCAAAATGAGCCTACAGTATTTCCAAAAACAAGTGTTCATTTAAAAACATCCTTTTTTCACAAACAAATAGTCCTTGCGAACTAGTTTACAGCATTCATTGAGCTTTTGCACTAACACACATTTCCTCACAAACGACTCAATGTTCTGTCTTTAACGTGCTTACTCCGATCAGCCTTCGTTTTCCCCTGTTGTCTTTGGACAATTTTACCACCATTGTCTATGTTTTCTTTTCATCAGAGTCCACTCAGACTTTCTACCCTTTATTTTCGCTCTCTCACATTCTCTCTCTCGCTCCAACTCTCAAGGATGTGAGCTTGATAAATGGAGCTAATTGTTGTAGTGGCGGGTTCCTCTGATGCAGGTGGTCTAATCAGACTGAATAGGAAAGGCCTTAGGGAGGCCATTACCCTTCCTATTGTCTGAGAGGACAGCGGGACACAGCGGCGAGCCCGGCCTCTCCCAAAGGGCCGAAATCACTCTCTGACACTGTCCTCAGGCTTACAGGGAAATATCAGACAGCACCATGTGATCCACAAGTCTCCTCTTGACTCAGATCAGCCTTTGCCCTCGACGGACCCTGTAATAGCTGAAAAGGAAGCGAAAGCACCCTAGGCCCCATCTGCCGTGCTGTTTCGCTAGACAAGTCCATTTCAATCAAATTTATTTTTAGCAGAAAGGCTGTGATGTGTAATTTCATCACCAAATCTGTCAAGATTCGCAGCCTTAACCTTGATTACGAGAGTTTGCTTGGCTATGCAGTTTGTGACCTTGTCTAGTCTTTGTGCGTTTTAATGGCCGGTTTGAGTGCTGATGTAAGGAAAACACATTAAAGTGCAATTTATGTGACAAAAACAAGCTGGAAATGATTGGCCAGAAAACTCTTATAATCACCCATCTTGTTAGAACGCAGCGTTTTCAACCAGCACATTCCTCCTGACAAATGTTGCCTTTTATTTAGTGTTTATGTTGAAACTTATTAGGCAAGTAATTGCTAGGCAGTAATAACAAACAACATGCTTATAATGAAATTATTATTTAGTGCGTCTGCTAATTGCTGCCTTAATTATGTTGCAGAGTGTTTCTTTTGAACACTCTTATAAAACTGCTATCTTACATGCATGGTCCATCCAAAACAATTGGATTCGTTTTTTTACTCATCTCCTTATTCATTTCCAAATTATTGATTGTTCACAGCAGAGTCAGAAAGGAGCAATATTTTCCCTGATGGAATTAATTTTCAGGTTATGAGTTTCTACAAAAACTCATAAAGCAGAAATGTTTGTGATTGATTATAATGAGTAATGTTAGAAAAAAACAACAACAACAAAAACCCCAAAATCTGATGCAGATTCTGAAGATGTAATGGCAAAAAAAGCCAACAAACAATGTTCTTCACCTGATTTTCAAACTACTGACTTTCGAACTGCTTTCAAATTGCCCTTTCAGCACAGATTAAATCAATATGCCTTTGGAATCACAGACATTAATTCTGGTTCATATTATAAATCTAAACACAACCATGATTGAGATATTGAAGATTCATTCATTCATTCATTCATTTTCTTTTCGGCTTAGTCCCTTTATTAATCTGGGGTTGCCACAGCGGAATGAACCTTATCCAGCATATGTTTTACGCAGCGGATGCCCTTCCAGCTGCAACCTATCTCTGGGAAACATCCACACACACTCATTTACACACATACACTACGGACAATTTAGCCTACCCAATTCACCTGTACTGCATGTCTTTGGACTTGTGGGGGAAACCGGAGCACCAGGAGGAAACCCACGCAAACACAGAAATGCCAACTGACCCAGCCGAGGCTCAAACCAGCGACCTTCTTGCTGTGAGGCGATCGTGCTACTCACTGCGCTACCGTGCAGCCTGAAGATTCATTAGAGGGTAAATAAAAAAAAAAATTTGGGCTAAAAATAATTATTTTATAGATACAAATATAGGTTTATTTCACAAGTCACCTTAAGTTGAACAAATTAGTTTTTTAAATTGGTATAATTAAGGCGATCTTCGGTTCTTATGGGAGCGCTTTTAGTTTAGCTTAGCATAAATCATTGATTCGGATTAGACCATTAGCATCTCGCTCAAAAAAAAAAAAAAAAAAGAGGTGTTGCAGATAAAAGTGGAGAGGGGGGGTGTTTATCACGGATGAAAGTGAAAATTCCTTTTCCTTCAGCTTAGTCCTTTTATTTATCAGGGGTCGCCACAGCGGAATGAACCGCCATTTTATCAAGCATAGGTTTTACACAGTGGATGCCCTTCCAGCTTCAACCAAGTACTGGGAAACTTCCATACACACTCATTCACACACATACACTATGGCTAATTTAGTGGACTTTGAGGAAAACCGGAGCACCCGAAAGAAACCCACGCCAACAGGGGGAGAACATGCAAACTCCACACAGAAATGCCAACTGACCCAGCCGGGACTTGAACCAGCGACCTTCTTGCTTTTTTCTTGAGACGAAAGTGCTAACCACTGAGCCCCCGTGTCGCCCCATCCTTATCATTAGTAAAATTAAATTTGTGAATGGGTCTTACAATGAAAACTCCTAAATATGACACTGAATCTATGGAAAAGACACAAAATCAATTGGGACAAAGAAAATTGCTCAAGCCCAACGTTTAAAGCACAAATTTCTTTTGCGTGTGTTGTCTTTTAATGAAAGCCAATTCTGGTGCCTCCAAAGCAAACGGCAATGAATAACTGTGACCGGCAGCGTTGAGGCAGAAAATGTGCATACTAAACTACATAAATCTGCAAGTCGGGTGAGCATTACCAGGTAATTGGATTTATCTATACTGCGCTAATCCAGCTATTAGCGTTATGAGTTACTGTCGTCATGTTTTTGCTTTTATGCCACGACCTGTTCCTTCCACCTTCTACATCCTTCCCCCTAAAGCATTAATTTACAACACTAAATCACGCACGCTCATAAGAGGCCTTCTGTTAAGCAGCTACGCCGTTTAAAAATCACCACGTTAGCGTCATCTGCATGCATTGGGAGTCCTCCTACAGCTGTACGGCACGTTTTGCTTTAAAGGGCAAACATGAGGGTGGGACTCTCACATTGACTGTTGTTTATTGTCGGCGCGTTGAACAAACACGGTTGGAGGCGAACAGGGGACCTCTAAAGTAATGAACTGTGGGTGCTTTGGGAGTTTACAGCCATCTGTGCCACCCTTATATAAATACTGCGACTCAGCACCAACTGTTTTTATTGGGCCACCCAAGCTTAACCCCCCATAGTCCAATCATGTGAATGATTGGTCATAGTTCATTGGTTTTCACAATGCCAGCTCATATGATAGAGGTTATTAAGTTGGTCTGCAATTAGGATGGGATGGTTATGCTTCACGCTTCAGTCATGTTCATCTAATGCCACCACGACGTGTGGTTCTTTAGTGTCCCATAAGGGACAAATGGACAAGGAGTGTTATCTTCAGGCTATCCAGACAATGTAAACATTAATAAAAGGAGACAATTGAGGGGTTGACAATCTATTGTTGGGACATCATGGGGAACCGTACTTGAATAGAGGTTCATTCTTCTTGACTTTTTTTTTTAAAATATATATGCAAGGTGATATATAAAGTGATGACTTTGGCAAATGATAATGGTGCTAGTTAAATGAGCTGGCAGGCTTGGTTTTTTAAACATCTCAGATTGCCTAAGAGGACATAACAATGGGAAAACAGCTCACAAACCTGTAAAAGGGACTCATTTGTAACCCTATGGGCATTATGTGCATTGTGCAAGCAATCGAACTGGTGGAACATTGAATCCTAAAGCAAGCAAAAACAAATTACAGACACATTTCGTGAAGTGTCAATCACTGAAATTAGGTTGATTCTGGACGAACCGCTTATGAATGACCATTTTAAACGCTTCTGTTATTGGAGGTGCGCTTGTTAATTATTAATGTGGAAAGTCACGGCATCAAAATATCTGACAATCTGGCCTTGCTGACAGATGGATTGCTGAGCTTTGCATTCATGGAGCTGTGGATATTGAACAATGGGTGAAAAGTGGGTCCCATGGCTCATGCTGGAAAGTGTTTTTCGTAATTATACGTACAATGCCAGCCAATGTCCCGCAGCGTTCTGACAGCTATACTTCACAACGGCGGTTTTCAACTGTTGGGACACGACCCTAAAAAATGGGCAAATCACACGTCTGATGTTGTTTATGCATTTATAAATTTGTCGGCTTTTGTGTTTAGCCTGTATCATGCAGATTGTTTCATTTATGCAGTTCATTGTACTGTTTAGTTTCAACTTGTAACTGATTCATGCACCCTTTAGAATTGAATGAGTCACTTCTAAATTCCTTTAGCTCTATTCCTTGTAGCAAAGAGGATGAAGGACTGCAAGTGATATTTAAATATAAGAAAGCAGAATAAAAATTTGTTAAGGAAATTATTGTAAATTTTAACAAGATAGATAGATAGAAATATAGAGATATATAGATAGATAGACAGATAGATAGAGAAACAGGAACATAGAAAGAAAGATGGATAGATAAACTGATAGATAGAGAGAGATAGATAGATGGATGGATGGATGGACGGATAAACAGGAAGATAGAGATAGATAGATAGATAGATAGATAGATAGATAGATAGATAGATAGA
>CAIGQW010054212.1:5626656-5645893 GCA_903798125.1 Danio choprae | reverse complement strand
AGATAGATAGATAGATAGATAGATAGATAGATAGATAGATAGATAGAAGTAACTTTCTCTTCCTGTCTTTCTAGTTCAATTTCCTGTACGCTGTGGCCAATTCAATTTAAATTTACACTCAGGAATTGACAAGGCGCCAACCTTGTCTGCGAACCATTGCTTTAGGTTTCATTCTCCATCAGTGTCCTCTCGTTTCCCCCCTGAGTGTTGACCGGACACAATTCTTGAAGTCAGAGGCGTTTTATACCGGCGGTAACTTTTCTCCAGCCTTATTAATGAGAGAGCACAAGGCTGCCGGCATCTTTCCCAGGCCTGCTTGGGGAGAAACCTTGCGCGGTAATTGCTATTGACAGTGCCATGAAAGTAAACCTCAGCAGAAATCCCCCAGGAGTCAGGGGTCCATCCCTTCTCTTCCTCTTCCAAGCGCGCATCTGCATCATGGGAGAGACAAAAAGGCGGCAACATGACAACAAAAACAAAGGCTACATAAATTTACCAGTGAGATTCTGATCCGCTTTACTTGTGCTGAGCTGGGGAAGTTAGCCGGCGGGTCCTGTAGGGGCTTCCAGGGGATGCGAGGCGTAGCTGAAACAGATTGTCAGGGACTTGGGGAGAACGCCGCCAAAACTCGCTGAGGATTATTAAAAAAAAAGCACTGACGATCAATACAAAACAGGAAAGAAGCTCAAAAAACGGAGTCCCCTGGTTCCTCTTACAGACAACTAAATTAGCATCATATTTTGAGTTTTCCTAGCAGAGGTACTGTTGTGTAATCCTTTTATTTGTTCCATCTGTTTTTCAATTTACTGCTTTCTTCCTACAATTGTTTATGGCCATTCAAACAAACAACAACAACAAAGAAAATCTACTTTAATCAAGAGACTGTTGAAATGAGTGTACGATGTGCTTCGCTAGCTCCGCTAACTTCCTTAACTTAAAAGAAAAGAAACAATTAAGCTAGCAAACAAACAAAAAACATTATAGCTAAACTACTGTATAGCAATCGTATAGTATGGTTTTAATTCACTAACCATAGTTTAACCATGGTATTTGTAGTAAAATTGTGATTATTGAAATGCTAATCAACACACAGTTACTACACATTTACATTAACAGGTTCATTTTCAAAAGGACATTTAATTCAATTAGTTAATGCAGAACCAAACTGTGGTTCATTTTTCTACTTAATGTCAGTGTTCGTCCGCGTCATCATTTGTTGTTGTCATGTGATTCCTTTTTGTCCTTCTCCCGCCACCGTCATTGTTCATCTGTTCCACCTGTGTTCATCCCGTCTGTATCATCAGTGTAATCATTCCCTCTTCCATATATACCCTTTCGTCTGTGTCCATTGTTGTCCGGTATTTTGATTCGTGTGGGTCTCGTCCTGTGTCGTCCTGTCTTCCCGCATCCAGTATATGTTCCCGTAAGTGTTCAATAAATCCGTTTTGTTATATATCTCATTCTCCGTCTCGTTCTGTCACCATCCGCCAGACTGGCGTTACACTTAATATGGCTTTGCTGCAATTTTGGTATTTACTCTGGGTTTACTATGGTAATTATTGTTAAACCACCATGACTGTAGTAAAGTCATATAAAACAATTTTTGTAAAATATATGAACCCTGTCATCTGATGGTTACAGATGTAGTCACTGCTTTCCAAACTGAGCTCTATTATTTTTGCAATCTTTGTCAGCCATTTTTCGGTTCTCCATTTTGTGCCTGATTACAAATGTTAATTAAAAATGACCTTTTATCTATAAAATTTCCCTTTTTAATCTATACATTTTGTGATGTTTAGTTTCTTAAGGGCCTCACGGTGGCGCAGTGGATAGCACGTTCGCCTCACAGCAAGAAGGTCGCTGGTTCGAGCCTCGGCTGGGTCTGTTGGTGTTTCTGTGTGGAGTTTGCATGTTCTCCCCGTGTTGGTGTGGGTTTCCTCCGGGTGCCCCGGTTTCCCCCACAATTCCAAAGACATGCGGTATAGGTGAATTGGTTAAGCTAAATTGTCCGTAGTGTATGAGTGTGAACGGGTGTGTATGGATGTTTCCCAGAGATGGGTTGCAGCTGGAAGGGCATCCGCTGCGTAAAACATATGCTGGATAAGTTGGCGGTTCATTCCACTGTGGCGACCCTAGATTAATAAAGGGACTAAGCCGAAATGAAAATGAATGAATGAATGAATAGTTTCTTAAGTTTACAACATATTAATTAAATACTTTAATATTGTATCACCACAGGTAAACAAACCAATTCTTTGTTTTTAGTACCCATTTGGCAAGCTAACAGCAACCAGATTAGCACTGGCTGCTTAAAAAGAGCACATTGATTAGCTGGAATGACATATCATGATAGTATTGTAAATTTTATTACTGATAATACTGGTATAATTAACTAAAAGAACAGAAAGGCAGCTTTACTTTAGTTATTTGCTCAAACATAACTAGCATGTAGCTCCATGTAGCACCACATAACGAACACAACCGTTAGCAAATATGATTCTCGGTCCCAAACACTGACCCGAAGACAAATCAAACAAATCACATTCACTATTTTTCCTCTTTCTTATCTCTCCTCCTTATCCCTCTCTCATTGAGTTGAGGTGGACTGTGGGTAGACGCAGTCATCCAATTTTACAACAGATGAACCTGTTCAGCAGATGCTGCTCATTTTCCCTCGGGCCTTAAGGAGCGCGAACAGACAGATAGATTTCTGCCTGACTGCGTCTGACACCTGCTCACACCTGCGTGGCTGGGACTGCAGGAGACATGCTTCAGAGAACTACCTGACCTTTAATCTGACCAAGCCAACATCGCTGCTAATTAGACTTGATTCGGGACTGTACTGGTTCACAGGTAAGAGTGGAAACCTTTCCGAAGTTGTTTTAAATGGTACTTTCTCATGCTTAAAGTCCGCATGAACTGGAAGCTGTGGCTGTTTTTTTATTGTATTGTGACGTAGTTCGTAGAGAAACAGAATATAAAATGAGAAAATGGATGTAGTAAAGTAGGCATTTCATTCAGAAAGATCCGGAAAAGGGTACTGGGAGAGTTACAACCTAAAAGACACCTCCTTGTCACCAATTCTGTTTGTTGTCAAAACTGAAGCTGTGTCCCAAATGACATACACTATGCACTTATGCACTATATACTTATGCACTTACACACTCAACAGCATAGTATGCAGTGTCGTCCCAAATTGAACACTAATGGGGTTTTTACTAAGCGGAAATTCAACCCGTTTCCCAGATGACGTTTGCCAAATTAGTGAAATAAATGACCAAAGTACCAAATAATACCTGCCATGAGTATAACCGCATTCACCATTAGGAGGCGCTATAATCACTCTCGTATGTGAATTTCACAATCCAAAATAAATAAAGTAATCAAACATCAGTGCCCGAAAGCACCGCCACTTCCACTACGTGAGCAAAGCTGAGGCTGTTGAGTGTCTGAAGTGTCCAACATTACACATTTCATTTTATCGGTTGAATAAGCGCATCATCCGGGTAATTAAAGTGCACTTATTATTTCATTGAGTTTTCAATGTGAACGCACTACTTACACTATTTATACTACAAAATGGCGTAGAATAGGGCATAAGTATGCGATTTGGGACGCACCTAGACCGTTGGAGGGGCATGGCTAAGTATGTTAGCCACACCCGATACCTCAGACAGACGTAACTTGAGAATTTAACTGAAAACAAACAAGAAGTGCATTTTCAGATTTCAATTAAAGATTACAAGGGCAAACAATTTTTTTGTTTCTTAATGACATGCACAATTGTTCACTACAAAACTAGCAATGTGAGCTTGCAAAATCATATAGTTAGTTTTGATTTGATTTGTAGCTACTTTAAGCGGCTAGTGTGTTAGGCACTAGTCAGTTATGATGGCACTTTATGGCTAGTGTGTTAGGCACTAGTCAGTTATGATGGCACTTTATACTATTTTTAGTTGGATAATACCATAGGATTTGTATATTAGCATAATGATAGCTTGTTTCTGGCATGCTTAACTTTTTAGAATTAGCACGTTGCTATGTTGGCATCATGTTATCATTTAGCTAGTTAGCAATGAATTACCATGCTTCTGTCATAATTAGCATGTTGCTAACATGATTTATAAATGGATCAACTTGTTGCTGTTTCTAACACTTACAGCATATTGCTAACATGAATTATTTAGCTAATGTTCCTACCGTAAATTAACATGCTTGTAGAATGTATGTTAGTTATTTAGGACATAAATAACATGTGTTTAGCATGCCATTTCTCTACATCCCATATAGAAATCTGATAGATGTAAATATACAAATTCATATTTGGAATATTACAACCGTCTGAATTTGAAATATGTACACATATGTTCAAATATATAAGATATATATAAACAGCCATATAAGCTATGATAAGATTAGAATGGCCTTAAATATCGTTATAGCTAATGTAATTCCAATGGTCGAAACTGTATGTGAAACAACCATTTTTGTAATATTTCTAAATATACGTTGCATATATGACAAATGTTCTACTGTATGTGAAATACAAAAAGGAACTTCTATGTCAAAACATATGCTGAAATAGTTGGCGGGTTATTCCGCTGTGGCGACCCCTGATAAATAAAGGGACTAAGCCGAAGGAAAATGAATGAATGAACTTGTCATATATGTAATTTGCATACAGTTTATTGTCAAACATCACATTTCTATGTGTGTACCTCAAATATATATTTATACTTCAAATATTTAAATTAACATGTCAACGTAGATCTAAATCTTTTCAGGTTTTATTAAATCACAAGGAATAATGCTAATCTGAAGGCAAAAGGCAACTAGCATTGTAACAATCCTCATGCAAACATATAATACTTACCAATTATACTTTATTTTTCTATTGAGGTCACCAGTAAAAGAACATTGATATTGACTTACCTTGACAAATGTTTTAAAAGATTTAGCTCACTTCTGGGAACTTTTTCATCAATTGTGTCCCCAAAAGTGAAGGTAGGTCAAAGCGCACACACATACATACACCAGAAATAACCACCATACGCCAATGCAGATTGCCTTATGATGGTCTGACTAGTTTCGTACAGCATCTGGCGTCTCTTCACACCATTTGCCACACCCTCACAATAAATGCGCTACACCACGTCAGCGCCAATGACATTTCCTCCGTTTTGTGGGTTATTTGAACATACAGATAGCTAGTGAAGTGGTCCATTAACACCCCTAGATAAAGGACAAACCTGATGAGCTCTAAACGCAATAAGAAGGAACGTTATCGCATCCCGCAAGGGGAACGTGAGCACGGGAGGTTGACATTTAGTCATTCCTGCTAGCACACACGGATGTCCTTAATAACAAAAGGTGTGCATCAGTGGGCTTAAGAATTAATTGGACATAGACGGCCCTCTCTATTAGGATTGGAGATTGGAAAACGCAAACATATACGTTATCTCAGCACATTTTCAGCTGCTTCCGTGACTCTC
The DNA here is from genome assembly GCA_903798125.1 of Danio choprae. NCBI lineage: Eukaryota > Metazoa > Chordata > Actinopteri > Cypriniformes > Danionidae > Danio > Danio choprae. Next base: position 5,640,401 of record CAIGQW010054212.1, on the reverse strand, counting down.
TGCTGGACCTCATAAATTTTTGCTAACATTCCGGCATGTGATTAATATTTGTTTTAATTTTCACTGTGACTCAAAGTTAACACGGGTCAATCAATATTTAATGTTTTGGTGAATATTCATAATTGCATTGAGAGAAATAGAGAGAGAGAGAGAGTAATTGGTTAGCATTATGGCCTAGATTTCGCGAAGAGACTATAAACATGAAGGCTTTCATTTAGAGGATGGCCTTGACGAAAAAGTTTCTTTGCTGATGGATAAAGTTACTCAGTTTCAAGGTACTTGTACCTTTACTACGAAGGTACAAAAGACAAATCATATAGTTATCAAGACTGCCAAGAAATATACAGTATACAGTATATCAGTTTATGCAACAGCTAGCACAAAATAATATACGTACATAATTACATAACCTTCAAAAACATTTTAGCTAGCAAGAATTACCACATTGTTAGCACATTTCTGGCATGTTTAATATTTTTAATTAACATGTTGTTAACGTTTACATAATGTTTTACCACAAATGTTGCTATTGCCGTTAACATATAGCTAGTTAGCATTGATTTAACAGACTTTTTATGCCACAAACATATTTCTGTCTGATTAGCATGTTTAGCATGCTGTTAAATACATTAATCAACATGTTGTTAGTATGTTTCTAGCGTTGATAGCCTGTTGCTAACATGAATTAGCTTTTGTTCCTACCATGAAATAACATATATCTAGAATGTGTTAGCATGTTGGTTCTCTACCTCAAATATTTAATTAAAAAAACACTTTAAGTTCATGTTTCTGGCATATTTTAACATTTTTTAATTAACATTTTGTTAATGTTTCCACCATGTTTGACCATATATGTTGCTATCTCGGTTAGCATATAGCTAGTTAACATTGATTTAGCAGAAAATTGTATGCTGCAGTAATGCTTCTGTCATGATTAGCATGCTGCTAACATGAATTACACATGAATCAACATGTTGTTAGCATGTTTGATAGCCTGTTGTTAACATGAATTAGCTTATGTTTCAACCATGAATTAAAATGTTTCTAGAATGTATTAGAATGTTGGTTCTCTACCTCAAATATTTATTAAAAAACACTTTACATTCAGGTTTCTGGCATGTTAACATGTTGTTAATGTTTTCACCATATTACCACATATGTTGCTGTCTTGGTCAGCATTAATTTTAATGCTGCACCCATGTTTCTGTCATTATTAGCATGCTGCTAACATGATTTATACATGAATCAGCATGTTTGATAGCACATTGTTAAAATTAATTAGCTAAATCCTACTATGTTAATGAATTAAGTGTTATGTGAATTAACATGTTTCTAGAATGTATAAGCATGTTGGTTTTTACCAACTATCAAATGTTTATTTAAAAACACCTATAAACATGTCCTATTTATGATAAAAAAAATTAAATAGATACAAAATGCAATAAATAGTTATTTTATTATATCTACTGCATAAATATCAAGGATTTCTCTCAATATTTTTAAACATTTCTTTATAATAGGATTAGAAATGTAAATTATCATTGTTCTGATCCTCTGAAACAATATCAGTCGTCAAAAACACCTGGAAAATATCACTCTAGAATGTACACACGTGCAGTTTTTTTCACGAGTTTGGTGCCTGGAAGTGTCATGCTCTATATATAACCTAAAGGAAACATTCTTAGGAAGTTGTCGGAAGATTTAACACTGAAAAGAACATAAGGAGATAAACCTGCACAAGTTTCCGTGCATCTTACACACTTCTCTATCCCAAGGCACTTTTCTTCCCCGGAGTGTATTTGGTTCATTCTCAAGACCGCATCACAAATAAGCTGCTTTTCCCTCCATATAGCCAAGAGGAGAATTTATTCTTCGGCTATCCGACGCAGTCCTGCCCAACTTTTAAACAGCGATGAAATGGACTTGACACCGGGGGCACACTTGGAAGACGTGCTAACTTTACAGCCTCCCTTGAAGGGATTTTTTCTTCCCCTGCTTTTCATTTTTATTATATTTTACCCCTCTGCAAGGTCAGGCTCCTCAGGCAGTATTTTGGGTTTACCCATGTGTTTACTTCTGTATGATTTATAACGTAAAAAACGACTGGAATGAAAAATTCACTGAGAATTTTTATGAATTCCAGAAACATGCATTTGGAGTCACATCCACTCGACGTCAGAGTTTGGTGTAAAAGCACTACAGTTTGCAATACATTGTTTTCTACACAAATAAAAAAAATATTGTTTTATTACTCTTAAAACAAGCTAAATAATCTAGTTTTCAGTTAGAAATACAATAATTTTACTTACCATATGGGCATATTATGTAGCTTGCTTTTTAGGGGAAATCACTTTTATAAGAGGTTTAAACACAGTTCAACGTCTGCGAATATAACCAGCTTCTAATGGCAAAAATGTATTCATTTTATTTTTATAATCACACTTCTGCAGAAACACTTTGATTGACACTCTCCCTTTGTACGTGCTATGATTTGGGACATACTAATTCTATTTTTGAATACTATTTAAGACGTATAGTATGTGAATTGAGGCGCAGCATTGTTTTTTAAATCTGCCACTATGCTGACACACAGGCATCTGTAGCTCCGCCCTCTTTTGAAAAGAGCACAATCGTATTTAATTTAAAGCAGTCTTCAAAACTGCACAACTAGAACCAAAGCCTAAAAGGGGCAGTTTCTGTCAAGATCACCAGCGACATGCATTATCACTACAATTCTGTCACTACAAATCCCAGAAGTCCTTGCTCCAATCACTCCTGCCACAGCTGACAGTCATCGACACTGACACACTGCTGGTAACTCATCATGGACTGATTTTCTGGACTATATTATCTGATTATCTGTCACATCTATAATACACACACACACACACACACACACACACACATTGCTGAGTCTTGTTTTTCCTTGTGAAGAATTATGAAGTGTTTTTCCCTGTTTATCCTGCCGTGGTTTTGATCTTTGCATTGTTTACTGTTCCTGTTGATTCCTTGCCGCCTGTCATATGTACTATGTACTTTTGCCTGTCTTATGACCTCGCTCTTTGGATTATCTGTATGCTCCTGTTTGTACCTATCACCCATTGCGTGCCTGACTATTCCAATTAATAAACTGCACATGGATCCTCAACTCCAATGTCCAGTGTCATCTGTTACAGTTTCAAAGAGTTATAAAACATTATTTGTATGATATTTTGAGCTGAAACCTATATACGCTTGAAGGACATCAGAGAGTTATTTTACATATTGTAAAATGGGGCATAATATATCCTCTTTAAAAAAAAAAAACATGTAATTTTGACATTTCTGAAAACACAAACAATATTTTTATTACTGGTTGGACACATGGTTTATTACATAACAGTTGGACTTGAAACATGACATTGCATTCTTTGGCAGTACGATGATGAAAACTACTATTAATTATATTTGAAATATACTATAGGCATATTTTAATATCACTTTAACATCAAAAACTATGAATGGAAAAAAAAAATCGAACTGTGCTTTCTTGCCATCTCGATAATACATCTTCTGGGTGGTTGACGTGGAGTTGCTTGGTGTTCTGATTGGTTGTTAGAGTATTGCTATTTTGTTGCTGGCCATTGTAATTGGTTATCAGAGCGTTGCTGTAGTCTGAAAAATTGTTTCTGAAAACAATACACAGTGAGAACAACAGTCTTAAAAAATTATTATAACAACTATATTAGTAGTTATATTAAAGCATGCAGTTTCCTAAAAGTGTGCAATGTTGTTTCTATTAAGTATTTTCTTGCAAAATACGATAATAATCTTAGCCTTTTTCCACTTTAAAAACATAATAAATAACATGTGCAGTATCTGTTGCTTCAAATGGTCAAGCTCTGTGAATTCTAAATGAGCGGTTAATGTTTTTCTTGTTTATCAGCTGGAAAAATCTGATCTAAACCTTTTCTTCAGCAAATGCGGCAGTGCACATCCCAAACAGAGATTTTTATCCCCAGTAATTTGTTTGCTGGATGGTTTATGGCACATTTTCGAGCAGATATCTAAATATCATCACACCTCTAAAATATTCAACAGCCTAAACCGTGAGCTGAGAATCTGAACCCTTCCACTCTCATCATGCTAATGCATTACCATCGCACGCTCCCAAAACCTCGGCACAGAAGTAAAAAAACTACAGGTCTGCTGTGGATAAAGTGGTTAATATAAAATCAGGGGTATACCAGGACAAAGTTTCTGCTTTTCAAGACCTCTCTAAAGACAAGTAACACAATAGCAAGGTAAAATAAAATGACAAATCTGCTGCAAAAATAAAGGGAATTATTTACAGGTGCTTCCACTCACCGTCAAAGATGGAGAGGAGGGGCGGCAGCTCTCGTCCACGCTGATGGATGGATGGTGTAATGCGCATAGTCTTGTTGTGGTTATACATGTGTGATATATTGAGCAAAGGAGGAGATCTGGCCACCATCCAGAGTCACATTAAGCCAGGCTTTATTGAAGATGACTCAGCACTCCGCAAAAGTATCTCACGACGCGTGAATGTGTTCATAAATAAGTACGCTGAAGAGTCGATTACTAATAAATACTGCAATCTTAAGTGAGCTAAACTGCGTATATTACCAAATACGACATTTTTGACATTAGAAAAAGTTCATGGTGATTTCTTGCAGTTGCTACAAAGCTTCTGCTGGGTGGTTGCCATGTGGTTGCTAAGGGGCTCTGATTGGTTTTTGAAGCTTTGTTATGTGGTTGCTGGGTGTTCTAGTTGGTGGTTGGAGCGTTGCTATGTGGTGGAGATTGTAATTGGTCATTAGAGGATTCCTATGTTGTTACCAAGGGTTCTAATTTGTAGTTAGAGCATGGCTGGGTTGCTGAGGGTTCTAATTGGTAGTTAGTGTGTTGCTATGTGGTTGCTGATGTTGTAATTGGTTATTAGAGTGTTGCTATGTGGTTGTTGGGATTGTAATTAGCAATCAGAGTGTTGCTATGTGGCTGCTGGGGGTTGTAATATGTAATTAGCCCATTGCTATGTGGTTGCTGGGGGCTGTAAATTGTTATTATAACATTGCTTTGTGGTTGCTGGGGGTTCTAATGGGAAGTTAAAATGTTGCTATGTGGTTTCGGGGGTTGTAATTGTTTCTAGAGGGTTGCTATATAGTTGCCAAGGGTTCTACTCTAGTTAGAGGGTGGTTATGTGGTTGTTGGGGTTAGTAATAAGTCAGAGCATTGCTATGTTGCTGTTGGGGGTTCAGATTAATAGATAGAGTGTTGCTATGTCGTTTCTGGGGGTTGTAATTGGACTGTTGTTATGTGGTTGCTAAGGGTTTTAATTTGTAATTAGAGTGTTGCTATGTGGTTGCTGAGGTTGTAATTATTATCAGAGTGTTGCTAAATAGTTGCCAAGGGTTCTAATCTGTAGTTAGAGTGTTGCTATGTGGTTGCCAAAGGTTTTAATCTTTAGTTCGTGTTGCTATGTGATTGCTGGGGGTTTAAATCAGTAGTTAAACATTGTCGTCTATTGATGACACCATGACACTAGGAAAAACAATTGATTCTTGCATTCCAACACCCATTGACATTCACAAAGTTACTTCCTTCTCATAAATTTAAAAAATCTTACTGATCTTAAACATTTTAATGCCAGTACATGTAACAATGTAATACTTATAGTTGATGCTTGCACTAATTATTAACAATATATAAATTAGCAATAAATTAAAAGTATAAGGGTTTTAACTTATATGTCGAGTAAGAGGATTTGAAAGTGGCAAAAATCCCTTTAAAAACAATTGTCAGTATTCAAAATAAAGGCAATTATAAACAAAAGAGCAGGATTTTTGAGAGTTAAGCGTGAGAAATGACAATAACAGGCTTCTGTGCGCGTTGAGCAGTTCATGATGTTGAGCCATCTTAAGTGGATTACAGTTGACTTAGCACTCCACCTTCACAGCAGGATGTCTTGCTCCGCTTTACAAGCCTCGAGAAGCCCCGTTTCGCTTGTACTATAATGCTCCAGCTTCTGTTAATCCAAGAACACTAGTCCTGTTTAGTCATTGTTAGCCAATTTCGGCTAATATGATAATGAGTCTTTAAACACACTGGGTGCAGAGTTCACCGCAGCTTAAACAGCCGTTCAGTGCTGGAGCAAGCGTCTCTGTGGTTCTGGTTCAGGGTTTGTGTTCATGCTGCAATTAAATGAGGGAAAATGAACTATAGAGGGCTGTTAACAGGGAATATGACAAGCCAAGAGAGCTTTTAATTACTTTATATAGCTTACACATATTACGTTATATTCAATGCTTGCAAGTGATATATTGCAATTACATGCACAAAATGCCCCTAATATCTAAAAACATCAGTGTTTATAAGTTTCTGTAATTGCAACAAGGACTTGGGGAAGTTTCCTGCCTTTTTATTAAATTAGAAAACCTTCTTTGTCTCTTAAGTGGTTTAATTTGTTATTAGACTAGCATTCAATAGAAAGAAATACATGTTGACTTTATGAAGTAATAAAAAATTCTAATGCATCATTATATTCTGTGCTCTAAATGCATCTTATTCATTTTCCTGAAAATAATAGATTTTTCAATTTGGTATTATTAATCAGAATGTTATAAAAAGTAATAACAGTGTTGAAATTGAAAACATTACTGTGTTTTCAACAAAAATGGAAACGTTTTATGCATTTCTGCTGTTCATTTACACTGGAAACCAAAATTTATTAAAAATTAAAACTATAATGTTAAGCAGAATCTACAAAAATGTGAATGTTAGCGAAAACTGTTATGTGTATGCACACTATGTTTTCATTGGTGCACACTAGTGTTTAATCAAAACAGCAAGTGTAGATTTTGGGACTATTCATCAAGCGGCAACGTCCCGCTCTTCCTCGTGAAGCTAATACAGAAGTAACTGAAACTGCAATTCATCGAAATTCCACTAGGTTCCAAAATAGAGCACATTTCTATTTACCCCAATGTTAAAATGGCCAACTTTACAGCAGAAAAAGAGGTGTTTACAGCCTGGTACAAAAACTATTTTGGGTATATAGCTAATATTACACCATGACAACTGTGAGGGGTGAATTTTTTTTATAACTCATCCGTTTCATTTATATTGAGTTATATTAAGTCTGCATAATTAAGGGCGTGTCCACTTGAGTGACAGCTAGGTTTCGCTGGTCACCATCACGTCACCTCAGCTGATTCCGGCTGATTAGCCGCTGAACTCGGCATATACATCGTATTTTTATTTTGTTTTATGTGGTTTTACACAGTCAATTGCTTTTTGGAATTATTTCTTACAATTATCAGATAATATGGCATGTTGTGTGCACTTAATTGTGCTCACAAACCATTCAAATGCCCGCCATTTCCCAGGAGAGTGAAATTCTTATATACTTATATATCATATCTTTAAATGTATTTGTTTTATTTTATATTCTTTAGAGTTTTAATGCCCTCCAGAATCTGACAGATTAGCTGTCGGCTATACAGTAGAACAGTCATCTGAAACCTAGTCATACAGTGTTATGGCTTGATTTCATAAAAGCCTTGCATTTACTAACACATTTGAAGTATTTTGAAGTAATTCACGTTTTCCTCCTGTAGAAAAACGTCATAAGAACAATGCTTAGTGGCTCAATGTATTACAACAATTTGATATAGTATACAACCAAGCACATGTGGTCAGAACACAAATAAATCGCAGGTAATGAAGTATTAAGCGTTTCTCCCAAACAAAAGCCTGTCTAAGCAAAATGCTAGCAGGCATCGTTAGCTCAGCTCACGCTCTGCCTCTTTGCCCTTTTTTGGTTATCCCCAATTGGTGCGATGACGCGTGAACAAAATGGTGATGGTTGGCCAGGCCCACTTGTAGCTTCATTTGCGCTCTTCAGAAACCTATGGGTGGAGTCACGGATACTACGTCTATACTTTTTACAGTCTATGCTATTTATGCAATGTTTTATCATGACATCGCCATCTACTGGCCAACATGCATAATACTGCATTTTAAAACATGATAGTACTGTCGAAACTTACAAACAATCAGACATACAAAGGAAAGAATGTCTGTTTTTACTATATTATTTTTGTGTAAGCATACCCTGAATAAGCTTTAAAAGTTGTCTAACAACAGGTTAAGACAGATTAGTATTACTGTATTTGCATAATTATGAGTATTATTTGTCAAAAAAGACATCGCATGTACACTTTCTGCTGTTAGCATACACATTGAAAAGTGGCGTGATTGAGTATTACCTTACCATCTTTGAACTGTCACCAAGATGAGGCATCATTCATATTGCTCCAGTCAGGTTTTTTCTGTTGTTTATCTGTGTAGGCGATATGAGTGCAAAAGCAGAGGTATTCTTCGTCAGCACAAATGTGTGAAGATGTAGTACGCCGTCAATCAAATTCCACCACCCTCGATAAAACCCAGCATGGAGGTGAAGGTGAAAACAAGCCAAGCTCTTTCGCACATCGTACCTGCATTCACTGGATTAGATACCCACTCAAAATATGCAAATGCAAAGCCACCAGCTCAACGATATCTGTAGGAAAAACAGTGTTGACATCGATGTCAAATGCATCATCTGCTTTTATTCCAATTTTAAAAGGAATAGTTCCCAAAAATAATATTTCTAGCGCTATGTACTCACATGACACTTCAAACTTCCATATGGTTGTTTATCTTCAACTCGATCGCTTTTCATCCCCAAAGAACTGCTGCAGTTTGTCATTTCTGTTCAGAAGTCATTGTTAATGTGTCTTCTGTTGTCCTAACTCTGTTGGACAGCTATAGAAAAAGAGGCCTTCTTACAGGTGAGCGAGTCAAAACCATATGTCTTCTTGTGCCTCGGCAGGACAAAGAGTTCTGGATCAAACCTGATATTTCTCCAATACATCTGCACTGCTCTGTTCTTTTATGAGTCAGTCGGGGCAATTTGCCATCTGTCGGTATAAAAAAAGCATGCACTTTAAAAGGTAAAAAAAAAAAAATCACTCTTTCTAGGGGGCACTGGACAAGATGTTACTGGAAAGAAATGTTTGATGATGATTAATATGGTTTACGTCGACTTCTTAAGTATGTTGTTTACTTTCAGAAGACTGAATTATCTCATTTGATTGATCCACTGATCTCGGAATCAACTCTTTTCTCTAGTACTTCCATTATCTGATCCACACAGTATCTCTGTAGTGTTGTCAAAAGTATCGAGTTCGGTACCAATTGGTACTGACATTTTTAAAAACGTCCATTTCCACTAACATTTGAATGAAGTTGAGCGTGTTCTTAAACACTTTTGATTTGCCACTGTGTTCACGTGCTCAATGGAAATGACTGTGATTGGCCGTGAAGGTCATCAGTTGACCACTCTTCACCGAGTGCAAACACAGAGACACGGACACTGGATAGTTTCAAAGTTGCATCGATCAACTGGTCTGTATATGAGCTGACATACGAGCGACTGATCTAGGTGGCTTTGAAACGCTTCATGTCCGTGTATCTGTGTTTGCATTCTGTGAACAGGGGTGAAGAATGGTGTACTGATGACCTTTACGGCCAATAACAGTCATTTCTGTAAACATGTGAACACAATGGCCAATAAGCTGTGTTTAAGAACTCGCTCAAATGTTAACAGAAAATGAACATTTTTAAAATATCATTACCAATTGGTACCAAACTCGATACTTTTGACAACACTAATTCCTAGAAGTGTGATGATCATAAGCACAATCAGAATCTTTACTGTCATTATACAAAAGTACAACATAATTATGTTGTAAATCCAGCAGCACTGATCATGGCAGTGCCCATAACCAGTCTCAGATCAAATAATAGGATCTTTATTAAGCTGGTTAAATGACGCGATACATGTTCTTACACATGTTTGAGAATCAGAATGTCAGATATTTCACAATAAAATTACGATGTTTGTCAGTATTTGCAGAAAACAGAAATAACAAAGAATTATATATATGCCTAAATCATCTGGGCTGCAGTGTCACGATAAAGTTGACGCATTGGCATGGAAATTTTAACGCAATGTGTTCTAAATAATGGTCACATTAAAAAAAACCTAATACCTAAATACTTAATAAAGTGTCTGGTAATAGTGTAAAGTTGGTTGTACCATTCAGTATATCAAACTTAATACATATACTGCTTTACGCCGCTACTTGCAGTTAGCTACTGCCATCCCCAGATTCACAAATGCCTACTTCCATTGTGTTCTTACAAACAATCTTAGTAACACAAGATACAACAACGCATTTTAATGAATGTACTAAAGTAAGTTATTTTTAAAAATGTATCAATACCGTGAGACATTCACACTGTTATTGGAGTTCAATGTATCGCCAGATTTTAGAAAGCTTGTCACCAAAATCCCTGTCAAATCCAGCAAGGTATGCTATATGGGGCCTGTGCTTTTTAGAAGTTTAGAAGAATGCTAAATATGCAAATTAAAAAAAACCTAATACCTAATAAAGTGTCTGGTAATAGTGTAAAGTTGGTTGTACCATTCAGTATATCAAACTTAATACATATACTGCTTTACTGCAGTTTACTACTACTGTCAAGCCCAGATTCACAAACGGTTGCCTCCATTGTGTTCTTACAAACATAGCCGTGTGCTATTATTAGAGTCATCTTTCTGTGTTGATATATACGCAGACCCCCAATTACCTCTGAGTGACAATCAGCTGAAAGTACCTCATATGCTAAATGGCGAATGAACACAAGTATTTCCTGCATCCATTTGCTGGGGTCTCAGTTACGTTGCTGTTTATTCTCTTCTGCAAATTACGCCAACGAGAAGGCCATTAATTGCAGGGGGGGGGTGAGATCAATTGTTAGATTGTTATTTCATCCACACGCTTGATGAAAGGCGAGGGAGGGGAATGAGAGGGTGCGAGCCCAGGCTACTCAGAGAGCGAGGATGACACCGCCGACTATAACGAGTTGTGTCTTTCCCATTAATCAATGCCTTCCACGCAATTTGCCATCTGTGAATTGGGACTGACCCGTCTCGGGGGTCACTGGCCAATTTTCCGCAGCGGTCGGTCTGCGTCGGGCTGAAATCCCTGCACACGGCGAGCGTTGCTGGTGAGTGATTCGATTGTCCCTTATATGGCTGCAGGCACTGACGATCACAAGTTTTTACCTCCCACACCTTAAACTTTTCCAGGCACGCATAACTTTTTAATCATTTGCATTTGACATTTGATATTACTGTCGAATTGATAGAGTGCTGCATTACTCTACAGGTACAACAAAGTCCTCTAATGTGCATTTGCAATTTGTAATGTATCTAAAATCATAATCCCTTCTTTAAAATTGGCTTCGACAGTAGCATTTGTCTCTGTCGTAAACGAGAACAATAATTTGACTCAATAACAGGTCCTGTTGGCATCTGTCAGGGTTTTTGACTACTCAAAACTGAAGTGAGTATGTTTTTAAATGCTAAAATACTTTCTCCTTTCCCACAGTATTAGGTTTGTAACACATTTGCATTATGGCAGCCTGCAAACAAAGTCTACTGTACTTTTACCCTCCCGCCCCTGCAAACACAGTAGTTTTAACTGGGGAAGAGCTGGAAGAGTTTGTTTACATGTTGAGAAGATGCTGTTTCATGTGCTGTGAAAGCAGATCCACTTTGCATAAACTCAGAAAGATGAAGAATCAGGCTCACGTTGACAAGGAAAAGCCAATGCTATATTTACAGTTTGTATTATCAAGCACTGTTGGTAGTAATGCATTAAAGTATTGTTATTACTTATATTACTTAATAATATTATATTATTGCTTTTTACAATCTTAGTAACGCAAGATACAACAACGCATTTTTATAAATGTACTAAAGAATGCAACACAGGCTCATTCTGAAAACGTAGCCCTATATACATTTCTGGAGATCGCAAATTATGTGGCCAGAAGTACGTATGGCTGCATTTTGTCTTTAAAACGAACGTTACGGGGCGGTATGATGCCATTCCTTTTCGCGCTTACCAGCTGACCGCTTACCTCAGTGTGTTGTAAGTTTGTCCGGTGGCTCGCCGTGTACATCAGACTTGTGACCTGGAGCAGAGTTGACCATGACAATGGGGTTCGAGTCCAGTGAAGAACGGTTCTAGAAAGCAGGTAAGACAAAAACAAAAGTCAAAAAATAAAATAAACAAGTAAATAACAAGGTGAGAATGTGGTAAAATCAGACTACTATGAGGGCTTTTCTTATTTTCTGGATTGCTTTTGAAAACAATGTCGGTTGGGTTTAGGCAAGTGTGTTGGTGGGTCAATCGGTGCTTTTAAAAACACTATCGGTTAAATTTAGAGAAGGAGGTCGATCAGTCAGTCAGTCATTTGACAGCAGCCTCTGGTGGATTCACGCGAGAAAAGCAGGCGCGAATGACACTCGCGAGAGAAATTTGAGATCTCAAAAAGCGTACACAGCGGCCTCTGGTGGATTCGCGAAAACAAAAACTGCAAAAAACGTACCTCCTGGGATGTATTTGGCTCTCTCCAGAAATGTATATAGGAATACGTTTTCAGAAATAGCCTTGATTGAAGGAATGTTATTTTGTATCAACACCAAAAGACATTAACGCTGCATGCACTAGATAAAAAATCTGCAAGTAAAGAAGTACTGTTTGTCTATTTACTGTTGCTGGAGTTCAGTGTACCACCGGATTTTAGAAAGCTTGTCAGCAAAATCCCTGTCAAAACTAGCATAATGACAAGGAAAGCTATATGAAGCTAAAAAATGTAATGAAAAAATTGCATGTGGAAAGTTTAAAATGCTGAATAAAAAAGCATCTCCAATCTGTCATACAATGTACACAAAGTAGTCTGAAATTACGCTCAAGTCTGATAATGTTCCATACAAATGATCTTATACTCACACATTTCTTACTCTTTTAGTGGTGCATATCCTAATGTGCATTGTATATGGTTGCCATGACAACTTAACATGACTTCTGCTTTTTGGTGTCATGAAAGCGAACGGATATTGTATTTATTGATGAAAAGGGTGATAATTTTAGACAATATTTGTAATGTTACATGTTTTTTATATATAATTTTAACATGTCATAATAGATCTCTGTGTGAAGCACTGGCTGTAGTCTGGCTTTTGTGCAAACACAAATCTCACTGATTAATTATCATTTAAATAATTCATTCAAAATTGGAAATGTACTGATGTTTGTGGTTATTTTGGTGAAAGTAACTTAAAGGTAATTATTGTAACTCATTACATTTCATTCATTTATTTTCCTTCGGCTTAGTCCCTTTATTCATCAGGGTTCGCCCCAGCGGAATGAACCGCCAACTTATCCAGCATATATTTTACACAGCGGATGCCCTTCCAGCTGCAACCCAGTACTGGGAAACATCCATACAGACTCATACACTATGGCCAATTTAGTTTAATTCACCTATACCGCATTTCTTTGGACTGTGGGGGAAACCGGAGCACCTGGAGGAAATCCACACCAACACGGGGAGAACATGCAGACTCCACAGAGAAATGCCAACTAAACCCAGCCAGACTCGAACCAGTGACCTTCTTGCTGTGAGGCGACAGTGCTAACCACTGAGCCACCGTGTCGTCCTATTAGATTTCAGAGACTGTAATATTGTAATGTAACTCATTCTACTAAGACTAATTACATTCAAATGACAGTAACTAGTAATATATGATGTACTGAGGAAGCCTATGAACTTGAACTATGGCTATG
>CAIGQW010054212.1:5573384-5597798 GCA_903798125.1 Danio choprae | reverse complement strand
TGGAGGTTTATTACGGCTGGAGTCTGGGGAGAGGGGGATTTGAGAGGGGGGTGTTTCGATAAAACCTCCGTCTTAAAGGCTGTGGCATCTTGGCTGGTGTTCAGGAAGGAGAAGCGAGCGACTGGGAGCCAGTGCACTTCCTTTGCCTTCATTTGAAAACAGATCAAGAGCTGCTGTTTCAGATCTACTGATACTGAAGCTCTGCTTTTTGTACATTTAACCATCACAGCTTTTGACTTTTTTATTTAATCTGTTAAAAAAATGCTGGGTTCAACGCAATTCCGTCATGTTGTCCCAACACAAATTGATTAAGTTAACTTAATTGTTTCTGCAAATTTAAGTGGATTGAACATAAAACAATTAAGTAGCCCCCCCTCCCCCAACAAAAAACCCCTCAAAAATTCTGTTGATTTAGCTCATTTTAAACAAGTAGCTTGAGGTTGTTTAAATATGTTTTAACTACTCTTATGTCCTTTACATAATGTGGGTGTTTTGTTTATTTTGTTCATATACATTTTATTTATTAACATCTATTTAACTATGTCCAAGAATAAAAGAAGGTCGCTGGTTCGAGCCTCGGCTGGGTCAGTTGGAGTTTGCATGTTCTCCCTTTTGTTTGCGTGGGTTTCCTCCGGGTGCTCCGGTTTCCTCCACAGTCCATAGACTTGTGCTATAGGTGAATTGGGTAAGCTAAATTGTCCGTAGTGTTATGTGTGTGTGAATGAGAGTGTATGGGTGTTTCCCAGTGATGGGTTGCAGCTGGAAGGGCATCCGCTGTGTAAAACATATGCTGGATAAGTTGGCAGTTCATTCCACTGTGGCGACCTCTGATTGATAAAGGGACTAAGCCGGAAAGAAATGAATGAATGAATGTTGGATTTGCAGCAATGCTAGTTAATGTACACTGTCCCTGCCAAATGTGCCAATAATGTTATATTTAGCTTTTTTTTATGCTGAACAACAGATTGTTTATTGAATAGGATTTAGGGTGAATAAAAGGCTAGTTTGGAAATTAGCCATAGCAAGGTATTGTAAAAGTTAACATAATTTTATTCCAGAGATATTTAAAATGTCCTTTTCACTACTAAATGATGTATTTGAGATGCAGTGAACATGCTTTTTATTATTATTTATTTTGTCAATATTTTTGTAATAAAATGATCAACTATTTTGTTTTTCAAACTGAACAACATATTTAATTCCCACTATTTTAATATGTAATTTGGGACACACAGATTAACAATAAAAATAACTTTTTTTTTCTTTATCAATAAATGTAATAACTTGTATCATACATTTTAAAGTCTTTATTGCAGTGAATGCAAGAGAGTATTTGTATATGAGCATTATTTCATTTTCTGCTTAACTGTATTTGTGTTTAATAATAGACACCCATGGCCATTTATCTTTAATATATGTAGTTTATATAACCTTTCTAAATATACTACCCAAAGGTTAGTATAACATATATCAGGGGTTCTCAATCTCTGTCCTGGATGTCCAGTGTCCTGCAGATTTTAGCTCCAACCCCAATCAGACACACCTAGGCTATCTAATCAAGATCTTACTAGACTTTCTAGAAACATCCTTGCAGGTGTGTTGAGGCAAGTTGGAGCTAAAATCTGCAGGACACCGGACCTCCAGAACCGAGTTTGAGAACCCCTGATATATACTATAAACCTCTGATTCAAAACAAAAGATTAGGAAAAGCTTCAAAGGCTCATGAAGCAGTACTTTGAGAGTAGCCATCACCACATTCTTTGAGTAAAAGGTACAAAACAACTCATTGCTAAATCAACCTCAAACGACTCAATTATTATTCTTATTTTATATAACTTAGTTAAAATGATAGTTCACTCAAAAATGAACATTCTGTCATCTATTTACTCACCCTTTACCTGTTTCAAACCTGTATGATTTTAATGAAAGATAGAAAAAGTAAAGTTCTGCTTGCGAAAACAAAGTAAATAAAGCATTATTCTGCCAGTCTATTTCCCCTCATCCACATTGTTTAAATTTGCGCAGCTCTGCGTGAAGACGCTCGTGTTGAAATGGGTGTATGCTGACAGCCTCAGGGAGCAGAGCGGTGGTCTTTGTTCATATATGCTCTCGCTGATAGGCAGATGTATAATTGTATGTACGTCACCGTCCGGCTGTGGCAGAGCAAAGGTTCGAGAGCCTGCTGTTCTACCAGATCACAATTCCTGCTTGTCTAATGCATCTCGCTCGTTTTCTCTCTGTTTCTATCTTTCTCATTGGCTTGTTCTCTCTTTCTAGTGTGGATTTTTTCCACCTCAAGCTTTAGCTGTATAATTTATGCCATATAACGGCTGTAATTCTCTGCCAAGGTATAATTGAATCTCACACCTTTTCTCAACGAAACAAACATGCACATACAATTCAGTGTTTTTTCAGGCTGTAAGGTTGATTTTTATCCAGATTTATGTTGTATGCACATTGCTTTCGCCGCATAAATCATATGCCAGAATAATTGGCGGTTAAATCTGCTGTGGCGACCCCTCATAAATCAGGGACTAAGCCGAAGTATAATGAGTGAGTGATACATTGTAAAAAAAGTTTGTCAAAGTCATACAAATATTTTTATGTTACTTTAACATTTTAATGAGTTAATCAGGCTTCATCTCAATTTTATGTTATACAAAGTTTAACTTAATATTTTTAGTCAGATTGATTTTGATTTTCGAAGATGATTAGAAAAGTTTAGTCAAACTAAAAGTAAACTAAAAAGTTGACAAGATTTTTTTTTTACAGTGTATAAACATTGTTTTGAATTTTTTAACTAAGACAGAAGTAACTAACTAACTAACTAACTAACTAACTTAATAACTAACTAACTCACTTAATAACTTAATAACTAACTTAATAACTAACTAACTAACTCACTTAATAACTTAATAACTAACTTAATAACTAACTGACTTAATAACTTACAAACTAACTTAATAACTAACTAACTCACTTAATAACTTACTAACTAGCTAACTAACAAACTAACTAACTTAATAACTAACTAACTAACTAACTAACTCAATAACTTACTAACTAATTTACTAACTAACTAATTTACTAACTAACTAACTAATGAGCTAACTAAATAAAGTATATTTGTTTACATAAAAGCAATTACCATGTAAATTTTCTATTAAAAACAAACAAAAATAAAGTATATTTATATATAAAGGAGTGGATAGCACATTCGCCTCACAGCAAGAAGGTTGCTGGTTCGAGCCCCGGCTGGGTCAGTTGGCATTTCTGTGTGGAGTTTGCATGTTCTCCCCGTGTTTGCGTGGGTTTCCTCCGGGTGCTCCGGTTTCCCCCACAATTCCAAAGACATGTGGTACAGGTGAATTGGGTAAGCTAAAATGTCCGTAGTGTATGAGTGTGTGTGTGTGTGTGAATGAGTGAGTGTGTATGGATGTTTCCCAGGGATGGGTTGCGGCTGGAAGGGCATCCGCTGCGTAATACATATGCTGGATAAGTTGGCGGTTCATTCTGCTGTGGCGACCCCAGATTAATAAAGAGACTAAGCCGAAAAGAAAATGAATGAATGAATGAATGAATAAATGCAGAGGTGTTTGAATGACAAACAATAAAATAAAATAAAGTTAAGTAAAGAAAATCTTCAGCTATGAGAGGTAGAATAAGAGAAAATGAAAACGTATTCAGGTTCAATTATACAACCAAATGAAATGCTGTGAAATTATATTTTAACCACTTTGACATTTATGGAATGTTTTGTTAATATTGTTTACAAACCAAGCTTAAATACAGTTTTCAATGACAAATTATGGGTGGCGCGGTGGCCAAGTGGTTAGCACAGTCACCTCACAGCAAGAAGGTCGCTGGCTCAGTTGGCATTTCTGTGTGGAGTTTGCATGTTCTCCCCGTGTTCACCCAAGTTTCCTCCGGGTGCTCCGGTTTCCCCCACAACTTCAAAGACATGCGCTATAGGTGAACTGGGTAAGCTAAATTGTCCGTAGTGTGTGTGTGTGTGTGTGAATGAAAATGTAATTAAAAAAGAGTGCTTTACAAACCAAGCTTAAATACAGTTTCAAAGAATCTGAAGGAAATCACCACAGACATTCACTTTCGAATAGTGCTCAATAATAAAACCCTAATCAATAGTCTGAACTGAACAGATTTATTTAACATAAAATTTCACTAGCGCACAGCAAATACCTAAGCTGATTACAGCAGTCAAAAGCTAACAATTCAACACGTAATCCAATTTACAAAAAAAAAACCCACTTATGACAAAGTTATGAAAATAACATAATTCTATCCTATTCTTTCATCACAGCTAACCTTCTGGCAACAAATTGGCAAACACAATCAGCGGCGTTATAAAGGGTACAGGCAACCTAGATGACAGAACGCAAGATAACCCCCGAAAAAAGTAATCAAAATGGAGTCTTCCAGCGAATAAAGGTCACAACGGGGTCAGCGGAGGAAATGCCACACAGCATCTCTCGTGCAGTTGCTCTTCAAAAAAAGCATTTCGCCGCAGATGCTGTACTTCTGCCGCTGGAGACGGTCTCGCTTATTTCCTCTCTTATTTGATCAGATTGAAGTTCAATGTGGAAGCTGAGAAAACGAGGACGGCCGGGATAAGCAGAAGTAACAGGGTGAACTGGAAGTTCAGATGCAATTCTCTTAGCCAGCTGATCCTAATACGAAACTGATGGGAAGTGGGGAAGGTGGACACGGAAAGGCCAATTTATCTCCAACGGCTTGATAAGAACAACGCACAGCTTGGATTTTACAAAAACAAGCCTTGATTTATTTACCGTTTGTCCATAAAATGCTCCGCAATGGCTTTTCGCCCCCATTTGCTTGATACAGTATTTGTCATTTAGCATAAAGCATGATTAGCTGTAACGTTCTTGTTTGGTTTAATAGTGTGAAGGTGCTGCAGTTTTTCATTTGTTATTGTGATTTAATGAGTCACCCATCGAAATCCAATGCTATATCATGGCAATTTGCTACTTTTTCACAATTTCTCAAATAAGACGCTAATTAGTATGAATTTGTACAATTTGCTTATTTCTGTATGGATGATATCACTCAAATGCTTGACAACCAATGGCATATTTCGCAATGCTCAGTTTTGACACCAACACTTTGATATATTTACCATTGCTATATGATACAACTGCAAGAATTCATTTTGTAGTGCTAAGGTGCACTTGGAAGGGCCAACTGATCTCTAACAGCCTTGGTTTGTGTGCATAAAATACTCCACAATGTCTTTTCACCCATTTTCTTCATGATTAGCTTTGGCGTTGTTGTCTTGTTTTATAGTGTGAGGGCGCTGCAGTTTTTAATGTGTTATTGTGATTTATTGCGTCACCCATCGAAATCCAACTCTATCCCATGGCAATTCATAACTCTTTTACAATTTGGCAAATTAGAGGCTAATTTGTATGAATTTGTACAATTTGCTCATGTCAAAATAACAGGGATGCAGACGGGTTTTAAAAAATTATACATTTCTGTATGGATGATATCACTTAAAAATGCTTGGAACCAATGGCATATATTGCTATGCTCAGTTTTGACACCAACACTTTGATATATTCGCCATTGCTATATGATACTGCGAAAATTCATTTTGTAGGGCTAAGGTGGACTTGGAAGGGCCAATTTATATTCAGTGGCCTTGATTAATTTGCCACTTTCCCATAATTTGTGTCTTTTCCCCCATTTACTTGAAGCAATATTTGTCATTTAGCATGTATAGCTTTGACATCCTTGTCTGGTTTTATGGTGTGAGATAATGTCTCTGTCTCATGGCAATTCATAACTACAGTATTTAACAATTTGCCAAATTAGTTTCTAATTTGTATGAATTTTTGCAGTCTGCTCACCTCGCAGTAACAGAGATGGAGATGGTCCTTCCTAAAAATGATACATTTCTGTCTGGAAAATATCGATCAAAAACTGTAGGGACCAGTGGCGTATTTTGTAATGCTCAATTACGACAGCAACACTTTTATATGCGCCATTACTGTACATGACAACTACAGAAATACATTTTTGTAGGCCTAAGGTGGACACGGAAAGGCCTATCTATCTCCAACAAAACAGCTTGAATTTAGCAAAAACAAGCCTTGATTTACTTACAGTTTGTCAATAAACTAAGCAACAATGACTTTCGGCTATTTGCTTGATGCAGTATTTGTCATTTAGCATAATTAGCATGATTAGCTTTGACATCCTGATCTGGTTTTATAGAGTGAGAGCGCTGCAGTTTTTCATTTGTTATTGTGATTTAATGTTTCAACCATCAAAGTCCAACTCTTTTCTCTTGGCAATTCGTAATTACTAAACAATTTGCCACTTTAGTAGCTAATTTGTATGAGTTTGTACAATCTGCTCACATCACAGTAACAGATAAAGATGGTCCTTCGTTCTAAAATTGAAGCATTTCTGTATCGATGACCAATGTGGTATTTTGTAATGCCCAATTTTGATGCCAGCACTTTTATATGTGCCATTGCTATACATGACATAACAGCGAAAATTCTTTTTTGTAGGCCTAAGGTGGAGACGGAAAGGCTAATTTATCTCCAACGGCTTGATGAGAACATCGCACAGCTTGAATTTAGCAAAAACAAGCCTTGATTTATTTACCGCTTGTCCATAAAATGCCCCACAATGACTTTTCGCCCATTTGCTTGATGCAATATTTGGCATTTAGCGTGAAGCATGATTAGCTTTCACGTCCTTGTCTGGTTTTATAGAGCGCGAGCACTGCAGTTTTTAATTTGGTATTGTGATTTTATTAAAGTGGACTTCGTTTAATGTTCCATTAATCTTAAGATAACATCAAGACAAATGTGTGCTCATGTTTGGCTGTTTCCTGGAGACTCACACGCACAATGTGTAGGTGGGCTGACTGGAGCTTAGTAAATGTAAAACGAATGACTCAGTAATTGGTTTTTACTCATTACAAGATGAGAAAACGTCTCAGTTTTTCCTCATCTTTTAGCATGCCCATACCAGCATTGGGTAGGTAGAGCATTTTAGACACTAGTAATCACTAGTTATTCTATTTATTTATTGCTTTTATTATTTTGTAGCTCATAATTTTGTCCCCACAACATTACGCAAACTTTATTCACCCAAAAATGAAGATTTACACACCATTTACTCAACTCAAGTTTATTTTTGTTGTTGTTGTTGAACTCAAAAGACTTTCTGAAGAATATTTGAAACCAGTAGCCATTGACAAACTTTGTAAGAATAAAATTAATACTGGCTAAAGTTTCTAACATTCTTCATATAAAGAAATCCATATGATTTATAAATGTAAATGTAGTGTTTAAATAAAATGATACAAGGGTAACACTTTACAATAACAGTACATGAACAATGATGTACTAATATGTAAACTAAACATTACTTCATTATAAACTAATGTCGAGTTCAGCATGGCCACCTTATCTACTTGTTAGTTCATGTTGGTCAATTAGTGCATTAATAAACACTTTAGTTTTAGCCAAATGTAACAAACATTAACTCATGACCTGTTAATGTAATTTTGTCATCACTTTACTTGGAGGGGCACATAATCAATAACCAATTATTAACATGAACTCCTGTGTTTAAACTGTTCATTTTGATGGACATAACACTTTTCTATTGTTTTTCAATGTAAACACGCACTAGACTGACGTGCATTAGTTACGTTTAAACACTGGAGTTATAGTAGTTAAGAATGAGTTAAAGGTCCATGAAACCCCCCCTGTCTCAGCAGGGTGTTTTCACACCTCTAGTTTGAAAAAAGTCAGAGTCCAGTTTGTTTAGGTGGGAGTGTCGAGTGGCAAAAGAGGGAATGATTTGCATGAAAAGGGGAGTTTCAGTTCGAGCACGCGCTGGTTTTCACAGAGGCAAAACAACACACAGATGCAGGGGAGAAAGACAGTAACTATGTTTACATGCACATCAGTAATTAAATTATTTGCCAAATTCTTAATTTGTCGACTTTAACTGCAATTAGGCACTTTCACTTTCATTCAGTTACATTTCATGCATGCCCCCGTTGACAAACGAGATATTGGATGCGAGGAATTGCTGGAAGAGTGTAGTTTTAATGGAATGTTTGATACCGCACGCCGTATGAGGAAAAAAACCCCTCTGCATTTCTCTGTAACTTAGATGTACTTGGTAGGTAGCATCAAACAGCCGTGAGTGTATAGACTATCTTGTCACAAAATGCGATGAAAATTCTACACGACGGTAATAGTTTGATTAAGGAGTTTACATTCGGAGAGCAGCATTTACAGCAGATCTTTCAGTCCATAATATTATAGTGATATTAACGTACTGTAAACTTAGCAACTAAATAATTTTGACTAAGGTATGTCTTTAAAAACTGAAAGAGTACTGTTGACGATACTAACTTTGCCTCTGAATAAACATAAAGAAAGAACACTGATCACACACTTACCAAATCTGTAGAGACAGGACAATCAACACGAACTGGAAACGCATTTATTTATTTTTTTTAAAGAGAGGAGTGGAAAATCTGGATTTCACCATTTCCAGATGCAAAAAGCTCTAAAGTTCTAAACAAACGTATTTTTGTTGCAAGTTAGCAGACCACTGTAATCCACACGTGAGTCCAGCAGCGCTCTCATAGTGGGGAATTAAAAACAAAACTTTCGTTGCAACACATTTATAAATGCAACACTGACGACCCATGTCTCCAAACAATTCTTCTTCTTCCACTTGTTTTATTTATGGTTGGCAACACAACGTGGCGTCTCTCTGCTGTCTGAACACTCTAACAGATCTTCTTCAGTCTTCGAAGCTATCGTGCATATTAATGAAGTTGCGCCTCATTCACAATAGAGCGCGCTGATGATAATGATATTCATTCATTCATTTAATGATAATGTGCCCCTTCAAGTAAACATAAAGATACATTAACAGGTCATGTTGGTTACGTTAATTAATTGACTAACATGAACTAACAAGTAAATAAATTAGCCATTATTCACACAAAGTGAGTTAAAGTAAGTTCTTGATTAGCGCATGCCTTAGTTCATAATGAAGTGTCGTTTAGTTTACATACTAGTACATCATTATTCATGTACTGTTATCGTAAAGTGTTACCGATAAAAGTTTATCATAACGTTTTCAGCTGATTAAAATATAAATAAATTGCTGACATTATCATTTTGACTCAGTAACACTACAGTTATCTTCAGCCAAACAAAATAAATCTTGGCTCTCTGATATTGCATCCCAATGGCATATTGATGTCATTGGTATAGGAACCAAACGTTGTAAAAGCCTTTTAAGTATGAAACCATTCCTCAGGATGCTGTGTCAATTGTATACCCAAGAGCATCAAAACAAAACCACATTGTCAGATTTACTTACAGCATCAAAATAACCAGAGGAACCGCCAATAATGAAACCGCCTCAAAGGTTCAAATGTTAGAATCAACAAAGAGATGTTACCACAGCAACTCATCCCTGAAGACTCATTGTTTTCTTCAGGACGCTCAAAGGGTTTTCTGTTTCAACCAAAAAAAGCTAAAGTTCAGACCAAAGTATCAGACCGAGACGACCCAGAACACAAACGGTCCACAAATACATACTTACTGCTGCTCTCTGCAGTGTTTACTGGGTGTTAATATGATTTTGTGTTTTTCTGTATCTCTGCTACACACAATAAACTCCTAAAACTATGATTGTGTTGACTGAAGCAAGCTCTACAGTACTACATTTCAGTATTATGTATCATTTAAAAATTATTTTGAGTTCATTAATCCATACATAACATTGCTTATTCTGATATTATGAACTCATATAACTTATTGCAACTGTCATTTTCTCACTAGCCACTTGTCACCTGTATTATATATACATATAATACTTGTTTTATATATTCTATATTTTCTATATTCTTTTTACATGTTTAATTTTTAATATAAAAGGACTAAGCCGAAAAGAAAATGACTGAATGAAAGAATTTTTAATATCTTATTTTTTATACCATTTTATATGCTACTTGACATATTGTGCATGATTATGTATAATGACAGATACAATTTAGATATATTTGAGATAAATAATTATAATTTAATCAATACAGATTTTTTACAATTAAATCTGAGGCTAAATTAAATCTGAGGCAATCTCAAATACTGATAGTTTTAACTTTTAAGTCTAGAAGTCTAAATCTAGTCAACATTTACTCCATCTACATGACATAATATATGAAATTATACATTGTGCGTGTGTGTGAGAGAGCTATTTTATATCATATAGTATTAGTTTAGCCTTAGGAAAAATGGTAATTGGAGGAATTCAGATGTACTTGTTTCATTCATTCATTCATTTTCATTTCGGCTTAGTCCCTTTATTAATCTGGGGTCACTTATCCAGCATATGTTTTACGCAGCGGATGCCCTTCCAGCTGCAACCCATCTCTGGGAAACATCCATACACACCCATTCACACTCATACACTACGGACAATTTAGCTTACCCAGTTCACCTGTACCGCATGTCTTTGGACTTGTGGGGGAAACCGGAGCACCCGGAGGAAACCCACGCCAACACAGGGAGAACATGCAAACTCCACACAGAAACGCCAACTGGCGAGGCTCGAACCAGCGACCAGCGACCTTCTTGCTGTGAGGCGAACGTGCTACCCACTGCGCCACTGTGAGGCTCTTTTTGAAATGAACCGCCAACTTATCCAGCATATGTTTTACGCAGCGGATGCCCTTTCAGCTGCAACCCATCTCTGGGAAACATCCATACACACCCATTCACACTCATACACTACGGACAATTTTGCTTACCCAATTCACCTATAGTGCATGTCTTTGGACTTGTGGGGGAAACCGGAGCACCCGGAGGAAACCCACGCCAACACGGGGAGAACATGCAAACTCCACACAGAAACGCCATCTGACCCAGCCGAGGTTAGAACCAGCGACCTTCTTGCTGTGAGGCGGTACTTGTTTCAATTACTCTTTATTAATTTTAAAACATTAATCTTGCCCAGTCTCAGGGGATGTTTACACAACACTGCTTTCAACAAAAAACTAGAATTGTGGTTGTACAACCATTGAAAATGATTTATAAAACCCAAAACATTACAGTTATCATATCAGTGAAAAGCTGATTTTGTAAAATGAAAAATCCACCTTTTTCATATACACAGTAATAATATGCAGAAATGATGTAGCTTACATAAAACTGTAAACATTTAGTGAAGTGAGGTGGGATTATTGGAACTATTAGCAATCAAATATTAAAATGAAGCTTATTAAAATTAACTAATTACTTTCAGTGGACCATGAACTGAAACTACAACTTTTTGCTGTAATATTATGCATGTGAATTAATGTGAATTCATCAGAGCTCTCGCCACAGATATGCTTGGGATACAAATGTCACCAAAATATGGATATCAGTTGTATAGAAGCAACTTTAGTTTATTTGAAATTAATTGATTCAGTTTTTTTTTTTGAATGGAGGTTTCCCAAAACCAAAAGTGAACGCATAATCTAAAACACAGTGGACACTTTTAAAAAAAGGTGGGTGCATGAGTACTTATAAATAAAAATAACAACAATGGACTACAGTAATAGGGCTGTACAGGTATGTGAGTGCATACATTTGTATCTTAACAGTGACTTCACCATCCACTAGACTGGATTGCATTACCTAATACAGCAGTTCTTTGTCGTTTTTGGTTGATCCATGTGAATGTGAATTGTTTTGACAGTGTTTCTCAAAAAAACGCAGTTAAAAGCTTTACTATATTTAGTACACCATTGTCATGTAAATGCATCCTCAGTCAAGCTCCAGTATAAAACCAATGGTAAAGAAAGCTCTGCGCTAGAAAGGAACGGGTTCAATACATCTTTGCAGAACCGCAACATGTCACATTGCATGACACACCAGGACAGCTTTGCGACCCAGCGGGCTCTAAGGTCATCAGTCATAAACGCACTCAGAATTAAGAGCTCTGTTTACCTGTGCCGAGCCAGCAGATTTTAATGCTGACTGTGGAATAATAAGAACAGAGAAGGTACGCTTATTAATAAGGGCCAAGATCATTGGGGAAAAGAAATGAAATTAATAGGGTACAAGTTACGTCTTTCATCTTGCTTTGGGGTGAATGTTGGTGCGTTAGTATGGTTCACCACATGAAGATGCAACAAATCAAATCTTGGACCTGTTTGTTAACACAAACCCCAAATTAATCTTCACATCCAGTTGCATCTCATTGTTTTGTTTCTATCATTCCCTCTCCGTGCTTCAGTGTTAGAAGCTCACAGCATGTTCTGTATTCTTGTCAAGATTTCCAGACTTTAGCGCTTATCTAAATAAACCAGGAGAGCTATCAGCCAGAATCATCGCACATCAAGGCCATGTGCATCGTTTACGTCCTTGACAACAATATTCATAATTCAATCATTTGTCCTCAAAGATTAATGTTGTGGCTTGTTATAGAAGTAATCCTCACGTCATTTCATCGCTCTCCCTTGCTGCCTCTTAGCATATGGATTTAACAGTGCATTATTATGCTCATGTGCTTGTTCAGGTTTGTAAAATGGTGTTACAACTTATACTACTGGGCTGTTGAATGCTTGATTCTGATTGGCTGATGAACATTTTAAGGCAGGTGGTTATTGTCAGGAGCATGCACAGCTACGGTTCCAAGCAGGTTTTGAATCGCATCACAGATTCATATTACTACGCTAAATCTTTTTAGCTATTTCACAGCCTACAAAAGTCAAAAATATAATCAAAACAAAACAAAAGGCTTTGGACGAGAAAAAACCAATGCAGGAGATGTTTGAGTATAAAAACTATGCCGTGAGCTGTTTTTAAGTAAATTAATTTGATATTTTGGAGCTTTTGGTGCCTTTTCATATATATTAGAGTACAAAAGCCACACAAATGTCTTGAAGTAAAACATCTGGATACAATATCTTTGTAACCGTGTGGTAACCGTATAGTATAAATAGAATAATTGACTCAGGTCCCTTGAAATATTAGATAATAATGCATTCAATGATGGTGGGTATTATTTTTTTCCAGTAAATCAATGTCATCAGTTATTTGTTAGATAATTTCTGTGTGTTTTGCAGGTTGGGAAACTAAAGAGTTTTATAAATGTTGTGAGTGTGAAATTAACTAAAAACAAATTTGAAATTATTTGAACCACCAACTTATCCAGCACATGTTTTACACAGCGGATGCCCTTCCAGCTGCAACCCATCACTGGGAAACATCCACACACACCCATTCACACTCATACACTACGGACAATTTGGCTTACCCAATTCACCTATACTGCATGTCTTTGGATTTGTAGGGGAAACCGGAGCACCCGGAGGAAACCCACGCAAACACGGGGAGAACATGCAAACTCCACACAGAAATGCCAACTGACCCAGCCGGGACTCAAACCAGCGACCTTCTTGCTGTGAGGCGATTGTGCTACCCACTGCGCCATCGTGCTGCCCCATGCTTCTATTTCACATTTGTTAATCCTATGACGTTGTGTAATTTCCTATTGTAAATATATCAAAACTAAGTTTTTGAGTAGTACTTTTCATTGCTAAGAACTTAATTTAAACAAATTCAGAGATAATTGCATACATTTTGTCAATCCTCATATTCCAGATTTTGAACCAGTTAAATCTCAGCCGAATATTCTCTTCTACTAACAAACCAAACATCAATGGAAAACTTGTTTATTTAGCTTTTTTAAAATGGTGTAAAAATACCATGTTCAAAAAAAATTGACCGTTATGACTGGTCTTGTGTTCCTGGGGGTATATTAAAGAAAGTTTCTTATCTTTAGGTCTTAAATTAAGAGATGAGACATTAAATTAAGCTTTTTCGCAAATTCGTATTACAGAAGCAAGTTCGAGAATCAATTCCCAGCTCTGTTACCAAGCAACCAACACTGCGTGCACGGCTAATGAGTTAGCCTAAACAAAATTGATAAACCTGATGAAAAAAACTGAAATCGTAAGACATTAGTGTGCATTATAACCAGTAATGCTCTGTGATGCTTTGTTGTTGTCTGTATCATTGTTTGCAACTTCTGTGCTATCTGTAATGACGTTGCACGACAATCTGTAATTACTTATAAATGTTTTGTAATGAGGGCGGCACAGTGGCTCAGTGGGTAGCACTGTCGCCTCACAGCAAGAAGGTCACTGGTTTGAGTCCCGGCTGGGCCAGTTGGCATTTCTGTGTGGAGTTTGCATGTTCTCCCCGTGTTGGCGTGGGTTTCCTCCGGGTGCTCCTGTTTCCCCCACAAGTCCAAAGACATGCGCTATAAGGGAATTGAATACACTAAGTTGGCCATAGTGTATGGTTGTTTTCCAGTACTGGGTTGTGGCTGGAAGGGCATCCGCTGCGTAAAACATATGCTGGAATAGTGGCAACCTCTGAAAAATAAGGGACTAAGCCGAAGGAAAATTAATGCTTTGTAATCGATAAATCCTCTATGTCCTCTAAAAGTCTTTCTACCATTAAACATCTCCATTCTTCATTTCCAGTCATCGATAAATGTCCATTGTTGGACCGCGCAGTTAGAAGAGGGTTTTCTTTGTTCGCTTTTGAATCATTTTTAAGTTAGAACAGCTGTTAGGTTTGCCCTAAATTTAAGACGTTTCTAAAGACTTCACTTTCGTCAATTGGTGCAGTTTTTTTCCTCGCCACTGGCTAATCTACATTGTAAAAGCGCTATAGAAATAAAGATGAATTGAATTGAATAAAGAGGCATCTGAGATGGACCATCACAACGTGGGTGGAAACGTGTACTGTGGTCAGATGAATCAGTATTTCAGGTATTATTTGGGTCACAATTGTGGATTATTCAATTATTCAGACACGGTAACATCAATACTATATTTCAAGCATTAACCTATCCCACAATGCACTTGAGCGGAAGCAATTTATCCTGCTAGAAGAGTCCTTGAGATTTCAAAAGTAAGATCTCAAACAGTGTTTACACCACCTTAGACGTTGAATTGCCATTTTTCTTAAAGACCACAACATTTTTCAGCTGACGTTAGGTTATTCTCTCTCATCTATTATTGCCTTGACACATGCATGAATAAAGCATTTACAGTAACTCAAGCAAAATGCACCCGAATTATCCTGCCACCTATAATTTTATGACGTGTCAGAAAAAATGTAAACATCGCCAATTGGGTCTTGCGAGTCATGTTCGCATTCCTTAAAGTGTGGCGGCAATCCACATGATGTGCCGTTTTGGAGAAAAGTACAGCTGAATTAGACGTTGACCGTTTGACCTTTAAATAACCCTGCTGACATCACATTACTCTGATGCTTCACAGACGCCGGTGACAGGTGCACGTTCCCAAAACACACACTTAAAGACTGATCGTTTTGATTTGATCTGGAAATGTAGAGCTCAGGGTCATGGAAGGACATAGCTAAATCAAACAGATGTGCTGTGTATGCGAATCTGTTTCTATGTTTAATTTAGCTACATTAGTCTCTCCATGACCATCCATTTATATGTAAAATAGTATATTTTAATAGTATATTAATTTTATATCTGTATTTATAAAAAAAATACATAAAATAAAATGTATAATACAAATAAAATGCATAATTATGTTCATTTTATATATGTATTTATAAAACAATTACAGAATAACAGCACATGCAAATAATATATAATATATTACAACATTAAATTACATCAAAAGTTGCGAGCAGATATAAAACAATAATACACATTTGCATAATACATATTGTGTACTATATATATATATAGCTTGAAATGTGAATGTTAACTAATTAAAATCATACAATATTACAGTTAGTTTACATATTTCATTTAATTCAACTTGATTTACCGACTTATTTATTTTAAACATTAACATATTAAAAAGACATTGAAAGAAGACTCATTAAAGTCAACTATAACTAATTAAAATGAAAACATGAAATGGAAAACTATTTCAGGCTAATAATAAAAAACTTTCAGTAGTTGCTAAGTGATATTAAAATAGCCTTCATAAAGTCCTTATAAACACACATTTTATTCAAATTACTTATATTTGTGAAAAATGAAAAAAAAAAAAAATAGGGCCTCACGGTGGCGCAGTGGGTAGCACGTTCGCCTCACAGCAAGAAGGTCGCTGGTTCGAGCCTCAGCTGGGTCAGTTGGCGTTTCTGTGTGGAGTTTGCATGTTCTCACCGTGTTGGCGTGGGTTTCCCCCGGGTACTCTGGTTTCCCCCACAAGTCCAAAGACATGCGCTATAGGTGAATTATCCATAGTGTATGGGTGTGTATGGATGTTTCCCAGAGATAGGTTGTAGCTGGAAGGGCATCCGCTGCGTAAAACATATGCTGGATAAGTTGGCGGTTCATTCCGCTGTGGCGACCCCAGATTAATAAAGGGACTAAGCCGAAATGAAAATGAATGAATGAATGAAAGAACAAATTAAAATTGATATAACCGTCATAAGCAATGCCCAATCTGCTATAAAAAAATGCTGGGTTTCACACAATCGATTTGTGTTGGGACATCATAAAGGAATTAAGTGAACTTATTAGATTGTACAAATTTAAGTGGATCGAGCATAAAACAATTAAGTTGTCCCCTTCTAAAAATTCAAGAATTGTGTTGTGTCAACTCAATTTAAATAAGTAGTTTGAAGAAACGGCATGTTTTGAGAATCTAAGATGGCTATTCAAATTTAAATACAGTAACATCATTGGTAAAAAAAACACCTCATGCCATAGTTTACAGTATCACAGGGAATATTAACAATTAGGAATTGGATGAATAAATAAAGCAAACTCACATACAAAGAAAGCAAAATCAGGTGGCACGGTGGCTCAGTGGTTAGTACTGTAGCCTCATCAAGAGGGTCGCTGGTTCGAGCCCCGGCTGGGTCAGTTGGCATTTCTGTGTAAAGTTTGCATGTTCTCCCCGTGTTGGCATGAGTTTCTTCCGGGTGCTCTGGTTTCTCCCACAGTCCAAAGACATGCGCTATATGTAAATATGAAAAATGAATGAATGAATAAAGCAAAATTGGGTTCCGATGACCAGAAAAATGAGCATAAACCCCATTAAACCATCAAATATATTATTTTCTTGACTTGTGTTGCTTTATAAGTGGTGCAAGAATGGGAAAAAGAGACGTAAACAAAAAGTGCACTGCTGGAGAAACTTTATATGAAGAAAACGTGGACAACAGCTCTCACACAGATGTACAAGATGGCAAAGCTAATGCTAATAATGCTACTCACCTGTGTGACTCAGCAAGTTTGACCAAACTTACTTATAACCAAACAAACCAGTTTTAATCAAAAGATGGCAGAGGCGGAAACGCGAATTGGAAAAGTAGAAGACTGCGGTCAAAATAAGAACAAGTGATGAGCCAAATAATAAAAGTGACAAGGAAATAAACTGCTCAACCAAGATGGGAGGAAATATAAGGGGAATAAAGCAAATTCATAGACAGAAAAACAAATTGCAGTTCAAAACCATAAAACTGACTGCCCATCTGCCCATTATTATGTGAGCGACAAAGACAGTGTTCTCTCTGGTTTTGTTGTAGTGTGAACACAATTTGAGAATCAATATTAAACCGATAATTATATAACAATAATATTGCCAGTACGTTAACTTTTGCACATTGCATACCGCTTCAACATCTGCTGTTCTTTTATTTCTTCCGACTGTCCGGCCAGCTGAAGTTGATTCTGTCCTTTAAGTGAACCCCACCTGTGCTCGACTTGCCGATAAACCTTTCCTCCCTTCCCAGGGCTTGTAGACTTTAAAACACATCCCACTTTCCGGAGAGATTAAGCTGCCCGACTGAATGTTGCTATAACCTGATAATGGAACAAGCTTTCATTTCGGTGACACTTTCGTACCTCTCTCATCTCGTGCTCTTTCTGTCTATGTGTATCTGTTAGCTCTTCAGCTCTGTCGCTTCTCAACGTGACGCTTAGCACGGGCAGAATGGGACAAGAAACGGCTGCCATTATTGCGGCTGAGTGCCATCCATCCTGCTGAGAATCCCTGGGCCAGAGATCAATAGACACTGGCAGAGAGATGGAGTACAGAAGAGAAGAATCAGTAAGAGTGAGACTCAGAGAAATGAAGGTATGTTTGCAGAAGGAACATTACCTTACGATTAGAGCTGCAGCACCAATTCTGGATAAACCGAAAATCACGATTTTATGGTTTCAATTTGAGATCACGATTTGATCATCATTCTAAACCGACGACTAGAAAATTAACAAGTAATTTAGTAGAGGTTTTGACATCTTTTGAGATTTCGCAAAATTGTATGATGTATATTTAAAAAAAAACAAACATATTGTAATAGTTGGCACCAACATATAGCAACTGTGCTGTAAAGAAATGGTCCCCAACCCCTGGGCCGTGGACCGATACTGGGCTGTGGATCAATTGGTACCAGGCCACACAAGAAATCATTAATTATTTCTGTTTTATTTATTATCAGAGTCTGAACGATCTTTTATTTTGAAAAATCTTTTATTTTGAAAAATTACCATATTCTCGGTCATTTAAGTTCCAAAATGTAACCACAAGCTAACAAAATGAGTAAGAAACAGACGTCTTTGGAATGTTTCTTTGCGAAGAGGAAAAGGCCTGGTGAAGGACCCACAAACTGCAAAGGAATGGATCTGCAACCAATTTGTCAACAAATCAGGTGAATCCAGCATGTCTCTGCAAGAAGAAGATCAATTGCTGTAGATCGCAAATGACGGCGGCCGTTCACATATCGCGTCTTTTCCGCACGCAATTTCTTATTTTCATTGAAGGCACACATATTGGGAGCGACGTGCACGGCAACCAGTTAAAAAACATCTCAAGTTTCCAGAATGCTGTGAGCGCACTGCAAGTCACGTGACAAGAACTGAGCTTTATACTTTGTATGGCATATACACATTTTGGTAGACTAATTATCTCAGACAAACACAGAGCACCCAAACACTGCAGCGCTTCTTAATTTTCTCCATACAACTTGTATCAGAGTTGCAGCAATGTTTTGTCAGCTTGTCATCCTCTGAGAAAACAGTTGATGGTAGCCTAGCAATCTATGTACACCCCTCTGGGCTGCGGTAAAATTGTCAAGCGTTGACTGGTCTGCGGCTATAAAAAGGTTGGGGACCACTGCTGTAAAGTTCCCAAGTTTGAGTACAGACATTTCTTGATTCCATCCCAAACTCTCTCCACCTTTGCTTCCTGTCGATATATACTGTGCTGTCACAAGAAAGGCAAAATTGTCATATAAATGTATATAAAGGGGGTTAAAATTACAATCTAAATAAATGCTTTTTGAAGACTAAATTAAATTCACTAAATTATTATGATTACCTCATTTATAATAGTGACTTTACAGTTACTGTAATAATGACAATACACTTTTTACCTTTAAATTTAGGATACAAATTCTGCATATGGCACATGTAATATTTGACCAACAACAAATATTTTACCAAAATGTATATTTTAGTAAGATCGAAAAGTTTAGCGAAACACATAAAGAAGACTTTCAGCAACGTGGAAATATTTTCCGTCTTTGATTTGATTTTCATGACCTTCTACCATTCTAGGGAGAATATTCCTGTGAAATGTAAGCTGTGAAACACACTACATCTCAAACACATTAAATAGCCTTAAATTAAATATCTGTCAGAGCATTTGACAGGGCAAACCGCTTCAAACTATACCTGTTAACTACATCTTATGTTATTCTAAAGCCTTTAATATAAAGCATGACTCATGTTTAGGGCAAATTGGATTATTCGGCAGCTTTTCTTGCAGCAGCTATATCTCAAATGTGCTCTCATATAAAACTATCGTATATGTACTATATATAATGGTCTCATGTTATGAATAGGGCTGCAAAATGCCAGAAATTGTCGAAGCTAGAAACCTTTGTTAATGGGAAAATATGAGAATTAATGGGAATATATGAAAATGAAAGGGAATAAACTGGGAATGTACAGAAATGTAGATTAGCCTATATCAGAGAGTGTGATTGTATAGATGAACTAAATCCTGCAGGATAATCTAGGTCAAAACAGCCCCATTTAATGCAGTTTCAGTTGTCTGCCGTGCTCATTCATCAGTGACATGCACTCATATGATTATTGTAAATAATTGCAGGCTTTAATGATGAGCATATGAGAGTTCTTTCAGAAACATTTTGACCAGTATTGTATATATTAGGCTATAGTTTGTTTTAGCAAGAATGACTGTTTTGACTGAGCAGTTGATTCATCTAGCCAATTTCTATTCAGAATGTTCTTGTTCAACTATTTATATCAGTGCATTGGATGGCAAAAGTTTTACAAGCTTTTTCTAGTCTTATTCTGTAGTGCCAAACATCTCATCTGAGGATGCATTTCACCATGAAAGTTTCACCTACAATTAAATCAAAGTGAAAAATAGTACTTTGCATGAATGTCAGGTTACAGATAAATATTGTTCAAATCTGTACAAGTTTGTATTCATGTCAGCTTTTGCAGCATTTTTTTGACAAAACTAAATATTTGTTTGTATATGATACAATTTATATAAATTTGTCAATTTGTAATTAATTTTCATAAATTACCGTACATTTCTGTAAATTCCCATACATTCCTGTAAATTCCCTTAAATTTCCGTACATTTCTGTAAATTCCCTGTAAATTCCCATGCATTTCTGTAAATTACCTTCAATTCCCATACATTTCTGTAAATTCCCTTCAATTACCATACATTTCTGTAAATTCACAAAAATTACCATACATTTCTGTAAATTCCCTGTAAATTCCCATAGATCTCTGTAAAGTGCCTTGAATTACCATACATTACTGTAAATTCCCTTTAAAAAACCCATACATTTCTGTAAATTCCATTCCATTACCATACATTTCTGTAAATTCACGAAAATTCCCATACATTTCTGTAAATTCTCTTAAATTCCCATACATCTCTGTAAATTCCCTGTAAATTCTGTAGGAATGAAAAAAATATCACATGCATTTGTTTATGTGGCAAAACATGAAAAATGTATTTTTCACCAAGAAGGTCCATACTGATTCCAAAAGCAGATACTTGTTAGATCAGGGCCTAATGTATGGACTTTGGGGGGTTTGTGGTCACATGTTGATTGGTCAGTTTGTATGTCTCAGCATTTGGGCTTTGTTCACATAGTCAAGAAAGATACAAAATAGTTGGTAAACTTTGCTCTGCCTTTTGTCCCTGCTCTGCGCTTTTCCCGCTCGGCTCCTCTCCTGCTCTGGACTCTACTGCTATCAGGCTCTCTTTGAGGCCTACTCACTGCTCTTTGTCTCTCTGTCTCCCTCCCCCTGTCTCTCTCTCAGGTAACTTTATTTTACATTTCAGCTGGGTACAATTATTATCATATGTTTTTATCATTTCATGTTTTATCATTTTATGCAGTTACTTGTAACTAATTCAGTTGTAACCATAGAGAATTATTGTCATTAAATCATTTCATTTTCAAGTATTTGAATTCAAGTATGTGAATTACTTTTGATTTATCATCAACACTTAATTGCTCCATATTGCAATATAATACAATCACGTAATAGCAACGCTCTCCCACATTTTTAGCTATTATAACTGCCCTTATTTCCATTTTTGGTATAAGATTGCAAAAGGATGCCTTGACTAGAAATGTACAGTTTTCACCATCATACTGATAACTTTTTAGTCATTCGGCAGAACTACAGTTCGATCCGCTGTAGTTAAAATACCATTCCTTACAATTCCCATACATTTCTGTAAATTCCCTGGTAAATTTTCTGGTAAGGATTAGAAAAGATTAGACATTTTCCAAATGGAAACTTTCCTGGAAATTTACCAGAAATTTTCTCTGCCATTGCATGCCTATTTATGGAAAGTATATTGATAAATCACACACATTGAACTGCCCTATCCAATCAGATTTATGTAGTATATTGTCTGTATGGTTCTGTACTATACTATTTTTCTATGCTGAATGTCGAAAATGAAGTGAAGCGAGCGAAAAAAGAGAAAGACAAGGAGAAAGACAGATAGAGAAAATACGGCATCTCACAGTAAGACCTGGCTTTATTTCCCAAACAAGCCCTACTGAGGTGTAGCAGCTCACTGGTGAATAATTACCCGTTAAACACACATTTATCACTACTGAATATGTGGCTGGTCGGAGTGTTTGTGGCTCAGTGGCTCTAATCCAGTTCCTGTGGCTGTAATACACAGGGAGAGTTTTTTCAAATGAGTGTCATTACTGTAAATGATTATGTTTACCCCCTTTTGAGGCATATGAGGCAGCTTCTTGTTCTGGAGAAGCAGTCGTTTTTTGTTGCAGTCATTTCACTGTGGACCAGATAGAGTTTCGCAGACTTTGCCTTCAAAAAGAATCAGTGGCATGGATGTTCTTTGATATCGCCTGATTCGACTCGGATGAATAAATTTTCCATTAGATTCAAATCTCTAGATGAAGTCAGATTTGTTGGAAGAGTTCTGAGCGATATCTTTGTAAAGTAGAAGCATGGAGAGTTGTTAATGATCTTACAGAAGATTCAGATGGAAACTGTTCCCAGGGTTTTGCGTTTCTGTTCTACAACATAAAAAAACATCTTTTTTTTTACTGGAAGCATTTGTTCTGCAGTGGAGATGCTAAAAATCTGTTTTGTTTATTACATAGAATCTATGTAAAAAAAAATGAAAATAAAATAATAAAGGAATTAAATATTCATTCATTCCTTTTCCTTCTGCTTAGTCCCTGATTTATCAGGGGTTGCCACAGTGTAATGCACTGCCAACTATACCAGCATATGTTTTACGCAGCAGATGCCCTTCCAGCCACAACTCAGAACTGGAAAACACCCATACACTCTCTCCTTCACACACACACACACTCATACACTATGGCCAATTTAGCTTACCTAATTCACCTGTCCCGCATGTCTTTGGACTGTGGGGGAAACCGGAGCACTCACGCGAACACGGGGAGAACATGCAAACTCCACACAGAAATGCCAACTGGCCCAGCCGGGACTCGAACCAGCGACATTATTGCTCTGAGGTGACAGTGCCAACCACTGAGCCACCATAAATAAAATAATAAAACATAATACAAATAAATAACTAAATCTTGCCTATAAACTCTATGGATGCTTGTGTCAGCCATGGAATACATTTTGTTAAAAACTAATTGTGAATTTGTTTTTCTTACAGTTCTGACAAATTGTTAGAATTATAATGTTATAATGTATGAACTCACAATTTCAAGTTAATATCTCACAATTCTGGGAAACCCCCCCAAAAAACCTTAACACTAACTGCAAAACACAGTCACAATTCTGACACAAATTGAAAATTGCTCAATTTTAGTTTTCAGAGAGGAATTTCAGTTTAGTTCATTTCAGTGTGGTTTAATTTTCGCTGCCGAAAGTCCAAACACCGAAGAGCAAATCTATCGAAGCGCAGCTCCACAAGTCCCAAAGAAGGACATCAAGGAGGCTTCAGTGTCGAAGGTATAGCTGATGTTGAAGTGTTTAAAAGTTTCAAAAAGAAATGGTTCCTTGCGCGAAGCATCTGTGCCTGGAAACGCATCTGGTGTTATAGGTTGTTTTTGAAATAGACTGGACAAAAAGTGACGCTCGTGCACCCTCAGTCCTGCTGCACACTGCTCAAATTTTTTTAAATGTCTTTTTGTAAGCAGCAGTGGTTGCAGCTTTCGCTTTAACCATTCTTTGAACAGATTATTTATGGGCCTAACTTTAACCGTGTTCACATCCTCTCTTTATTGCACACGGTATGTTTTTAGTGCATGTATACAGCTGTATTTAGCTTGTTTTGACTCATGATTTGAAATTTTGGGCAAATTATTTATTTATTTACTTATTTTTGGTTTGGCTAGAGAAAAATGTCGTAAATCCTTAGCGTTGAGCCCTGAAAAGTCATGTGAAACAAAAACTAATTGCAATTCGACACTATGAAACCACAACGCATTTGCTCATCCACATTGAGCAAGGTCATACACAACACACAAAACATTAAATAAATGAAGAGGCATGTGGACATCTAAATCTAAGTAATTTTAACATGTCAAAAGTCAAATATTTGCATATAAAATATATTTTCCCAACAACAAAATTGTGGCTAGTGAAAATAGTGAGTGGCTAGTAATGTTGGAAAACTACTAGCCGCAGTGGCTGGTGTTAAAAAAAAGTTAATGTCAAGCCCTGTAGACAATAGGAAAAACATATACTGCTCAAGGGGGCAATATTGACCTTAAATAAAACAAATAAGACTTTCTCCAGAAGAAAAAATATTATAGGAACTACTGTAAAAAAATGTCTGTTAAACATCATTTG